>CAUYSK010089473.1:0-16259 GCA_963575035.1 Avahi laniger
TATAAGCAAACACAGTGATGTTATTACTTTCATTGATGAATACTTTATTCTTGGGCATTTGACAACATCCTAATTAATGAAGTGCAATGAAAATAGGGTTGGTGCTTCTAAAAATTTGCCTCTTATGAAAATGAGACACATGTGGTCTGGATATATACTGTATTCTACTGTATACTTTTTTTATTTCAGCATATTATGGGGGTACAGATGTTTAGGTTACGTATGTTGCCCTTGCCTCCCCTCTTCCCGCCAAGTCCGAGTTTCAAGCGTGTCCATCCCTTGAATGGTGAGCATTGCACTTTGTGTATGCAAATACCTGTCCCCTCCTCCCCCCTCCATCCTGCCCGACATCCAATAGATGTTATTCTTATATGTGCACTTATGTGTTGATCAGTTAATAACAATTTGATGGTGAGTATATGTGGTGCTTGTTTTTCCATTCTTGGGATACTTCACTTAGTAGAATGTGTTCCAACTTTATCCAGGAGTATACAAGAAGTGCTATATCACCATGGTTTCTTAAAAATCAGATATGTTGCCAAGAACTCCTGCAATATTCTTACAAACATAAGAAGAACTAAAGAAAATTCAAAGCTAGTGATAACAAGTATGGTAGAGCAGAAGGTGGAAGGATACTGAGTCCTTTATGATGTCATTGAGTCATTGTATGTATTGATTAACCAACTCGAGAACTTTCTACTATGAGCCTTTTTTGTTATGTGAGTTGATAATTTTGTGTTGATTAAATCAGGTAAATTAGGATTTAGTTCATTTTGACTGACACCAATAAAAGAGAAAGAGCCATTGCACCAAATTATTAAAAATAAATAAACAAAATTGTTTTAGCTAGTCTAGTCTATGTGGCCTTATCAGTGAAACATGTGCGATTCCTAACTGATATATTAAAAACTAGTATACAAACTTATTTTCTGCCATTATATAATTCAAAGTAAATTGATACTTCAAATTAGGGACCACAAAACTCTTGGTATAGTAATAGTAGTAACCACATTGTTTAAAAGTCCTTTATATTTAGGAATTTTTAATTATAAATGCCATGAAATCAGAGGTTCCCCAGTGAGAAATAAATCATATATTTTTTAAAACTACAGGGGACAATTTTTGCTTTTGAACAAAACAATCTGGATGAGTTATAGTGTGTTAATTTTAATTGGTTAAATTGATAACTCTCAGCAGTTCTTTGATTATTTAAATATTAATATTAATGAATTAGAAGAAAGGTAGAACACATTGAGTTAGCTACTCCATTCAGGAGTTTGTATTAGATTAAGAGAGATCATATATAGACATAAATAAAGATAAATTATAAAGGTACCACAGTATCTTTCTCTCTGTATCTCTCTCCCCCCCTTTTTCTATATATATATACATATGTGTGTGTATATGTGTGTGTGTATGTGTGTGTGTGTGCACGCATGTGCACAAAGGAAAGGAATGAGGAGAAAGGGGGTGGCAGGGCTAGTGCTTATAGGTTCTGTTGGTAAACAGTAAGCTGCCTGCTAGCAGACCCTGTCCTACAGGAGACTCTAGGAGAAGATTAGAAGATTGGACCAAAGAAAAAAAAATATTTCTTTTCCTTATTTCTGCTTTGGGAAGCTTCTCCTAAAGCAGAATCACCCTTTTCTACATGATCTCTGTTAAAGCCTGGGTAAATCCAGCTTCAGCCTGGAAACACTAATATGTCGATCAGGTAATATAGCTTCTTTCCTTTTGTTCCTCATCTTTGGGATGGTGATTTACTCCTGTTGCTATCCTCTGGATTGTTTCAGAGTTCCATATTTGCTTAATTATTATTTTTTCCATAATCTAATTTCAGCATATTAAGGAGGTACAAATTTTAGGTTACATATATCGTCTTTGCCCCACCTGAGTCAGAGCTTCAAGTGTGTCTATTCCCCAAAT
Organism: Avahi laniger; assembly: GCA_963575035.1. NCBI lineage: Eukaryota > Metazoa > Chordata > Mammalia > Primates > Indriidae > Avahi > Avahi laniger. The sequence goes on from CAUYSK010089473.1 coordinate 1,924, forward strand.
GGTGTTCACTGTACCCATTAGCTGTGTATATACCCGTCCCCTCCCATCTGCCCAACAACCTATGAATGTTACTACTATATGTACATGTAAGTATTAATCAGTTAATACCAATTTGATGGTGAGTACATGTGGTGTTTGTTTTTCCATTCTTAGGATATTTCTCTTAGTAGAATTGGCTCCAGCTCTATCCAGGATAATACAAGAGGTGCTAGTTCACCATTGCTTTTTGTGGCTGAGTAAAACTCCATAGTATACATATATCATATTTTATTAATCCACTCGTGTATTCATGGGCCCTTGGATTGTTTCCACTTCTTTGCAATTGTGAATTGTGCTGCTATAAACATTCAAGATGTCTTTTTTATAGAATGTATTTTGTTCCTTTGGGTAGATGTCCAGTAATGGTATTTCTGGATCAAATCATAGTTCTACCTGTAGCTCTTTGAGGTATCTCCATATTACTTTCCACAGAGATTGTACTAGTTTGCAGTCCCACCAGCAGTGTAGGAGTGTCCCATCTCTCTGCATCCATGCCAACATTTTTTCTTTTGGGACTTTTTGATAAAGGTCATTCTTACTGGAGTTAAGTGATATCTCACTGTGGTTTTGATTTGCATTTCTCTGATGATTGGAGATGTTGAGCATTTTTTCGTATGTTTGTTGGCCATTAGTCTATCTTCTTTTGAAAAATTTATTTTCATGTCCTTTGCCCACTCTTTAATGGGGTTGTTTTATTTTTTCTTGCTGATTTTCCTGAATTCCATATAGATTCTAATTATTAGCCCTTTATCAGATGTGTAGCCTATGAACATTTTCTCCCATTCTGTAGGTTGTCTATTTGCTCCCGGTGACAGTTTCCTTGGCTGTGCAGAAGCTTTTTAATTTGATCAGGTCCCATTTATTTAATGAAAATTCCCTTGATTCAATTCTGTCTGTTTTTGATACATAGACTGGTTTCTGTTTCCTTGATTGGACTCTGATTGACATCCACAACTTACAAAGTTCCACATGGTAGAGGCTCTCTGTAGACTTCTGACTTACCTTTTGTGACTCTATTCTTAACTTATTCCTTTCACCACAGTCTTTTCTTTCCTTTTATCTTTCTTTCAATCCTTCTTTTAATAGTTTTTCCTGTTGCTAAAATGTGCCTACCATGTTCCTACTTTTGGGACTTTTCATTTGCTAATCACTTTGCTGAAAATGATCTACTGAAATTTCTTTTGCCACTATTATTATCTCTTATACTTCATATCAAATAGTAATCTCACAGTGACTTTTCTAAATGCTTTATCGAATGTCCCAAACCTATACACACAAGTAATTGCCACTCTACTCTGATTTATCTTTCTAATGTATCAGTATATAATATTTACTACTTTGGTTGAGGATATGGTAGAAACATTATGGTAGAAACATGTCTCTTAAGTTCAGTATTTCCAGTGCCTAGAAGAATACTTAACATATTGTAGGCACCCAATAGGTTTCTATTGAATGAATGAGGGAATAACTGATTTTAATGTTTTCAGTTGAGATATAGATTAGCCTGAATATCAAAAGAAGTTTTATTCAAGAAACCATAACTATTTTTGGACATTAAAGAATAAAACATTAGGATTTCTCATTAAAGGTATCAAATTAAACAAGTTTTTATTCCCACTATTTACCAAAACAAAATAAGTCTCACAGGCTTTTGGGGCATAGACCAACATCAGCAAAGAGAAATTTTGAAAATAATAATAATTTTTAATTAAAAGGTAGAAGTAGAATAACATAAGAATGAGTGATAACTAGTTTAGCAGACCCAAGAAAGCTGAATCCTAAACTGTTGGTAGGAAAAACTGATGAAACAGCAAAACTTCAAATATGTAAAACTAAGGACAATAAGTACTTCCAGAAGGAAAGAAGAAATGGAAGTAAAATATTGTTTAACAATATGTTTACAAAATGAATTAATCTCCTATGAGTCTGGTAATGCCTGGTGATTAATTCTTTCTATAATATTAATAATCCTGGCAAAAACCCAAGAAACTGGGTGAGATTGAAGTTAGATGCCAGAGGCTTCACCAGGAAGTGGAAGAGGAAGTGACACCTGAGAGTATAAGGTGGAGGCAGGGCAGGCGGAGGCCTGGGGAAGGTGGCCCTGCCAACTAGCCTGCTGTGAGTAAGCCAGACAACAGCACCATACTCCATGTGAAGCTCACAACAGTGATCCAGGTACTTAGAATCTTCCAGATGCACATGAATTTAATTATTTTTCAGTCTTTAGTTCAGTTCTAATGGCTCCAAAGACTTGTCAAAATTCCACCAAAATGATCCCTTTAGTGAAGTACATGAATTTATCCATTATTTGTTAAATATGGGTAAAGACAGCTGAAGGTGCTCAGGAAATTTCACCTGAAAATATGACTCCTTGGTGTAAAGCATATTTTGAATTAAAGGTCCTTAGCGATCAACAGACTTTGGAAGGGGCTTTTCCTCTATCTTTATAAAACCAGATGGACCCCTCAAAGAGAACAATCTGACTTCCCTTCTCCTCCCTGTTATCTCACTATATTACAGGACAGAAGATCAAGAATCCTATCAGACCCAGCTCAAATCATTTTAAATATATCTGTCTGTCAGGTTAATTTACAAGTCAATCTGTTTTCCCTAATCCATTCATCTTCCCAAGTATCTATTCATCCTCTCAGCAACCATTTATTGCCCTTAAACAGCATTACTTATATTTCTCATCTCCTCCTCCCCTCTAAAATGAGGGCATATAAATTTTTGGACCCCACTGGGATATTGGGTAATCACTCTGTGATTTGCCTCATGCACAGGGCAAATAAACCTCTTTCTCTCATTAATCTGCCTTGTTGTGAGTTGATCTTTCAGAGAACCTTCAGGGATGAAGAGGAAATTTCCTTTCACCCATACACAACCTTCAAAAGATCTTTGCATCCATCAAAGTTCTTGAGGTAGAGAACCCACAGCTCATTTGTGAGGGAATTTATGGAAGATAAATTAGTGTGTGCAACAAATGACTTTTATCAGATGACAACAGATTAAGTGACCTAGTCAGAAGAGGAATTTTGCAAAAAAAAAAAGAAAAGACCTCAAACCCAGCAGATTATATGTAGGGAAAAGAAATAAGATTGGCAAAAAAAAATCTCGAAAATTTGCTTCAAGCACAGTGCCTGGGAAGAAAAGTTCAAATTCCACAATTCCTGCAAATACAATTCAAAAACACATGTCCACTGTGGTATATCTCAGTGATTATATATGCACAGGGTGATTTACTTACTGGCACTGAAGTCCCACAAGAAAACTGAGCTGCTTGCTTGATTACAAATGGACAGTGTTAATCCCTTGAAGCAATTCTGCAATTGATAGCCAATCTGAATTTTATTGCCTTTGAGCTGGCAAGAAAAAAGAATCTATATAGTATGAAGAAGAAGAAGAACAAGGAAGAGAAAGAGAAGAGTAGGAGAAGGAAGAAGAGTAAGAGGAGGAAATTCTGGCTGTAAAAGAGTGTCAAAGATGGCTTTTCCTATAAGGGAGATTGGAAAAACTTGAATTTCATTTTTGAAGCTTATATATTGTGTGTGATGGATCCTATCTCAGATGGCTACACACTCAGTGTAAAGATGAACAATCTACTCCCAAAAGGGAAGTAAGAAAAACTGCATTTGTTTACCTTAGTACTGATAAAGAGAAAGGGACCAAAATAATCTTAGAATTTGCAACTCAAAACTAGCTACCAGTGAGTTTTAGCTATAAGTGTGCCATCTGGGGGGGATGGGCACACTTATAGCTAAAACTATAAGTGTGCACCCATTAGGTGTGAATATACCCAACCCCACCTCCCTGTTCCCACCTGCCCCACACCTGATGAATATTACTTCCATATGTGCACATAAGTGTTGATCAGTTAGTACCAATTTGATAGTGAGTACATGTGGTGCTCGTTTTTCCATTCTTGTAAGTGAAGTATTTTAAGGTTTTTAAAGTCAGCTGATTGTTAACCTTAATTTCATCTGCAAATTTAATTCCTTTGGAAATGGTAAGGTAACATATTGACAGGTTCTTGGGTTGGGATGCAGACATCCTTGGGGCTCAGTTATTATGCCTAATATACCAAAAAAGGAGTATTTATTTTAGGAAACTGTAGAACACAGTATTTTTATTGTTTCTACTTGGAGTAATATATTCTAAAAAAAAATATTAGCAAAAGAATCTTAGTTTTCATTTTTTCTGTCTGTTATTATTAGTGATATTGTTAACATTATTTTCAAACTATTTTATATATACATACATATATATACACATAACAAATAAGCAGTTATATTTACATTGCTAGCTACAAAGATTTTTTTTCGATAAAATAGAAAACTATAAAATTCTAAGAAGTTACATTACAAACACTGTAATGTTAAAATTAATTGGAAATAATATAAACTTAATTTTTAATATTCTTAATACAAACTCATGAATACACACATGGGCACATATACATACACTTATAAACTGCAATTTTGTCTACTAAAAAGGCCATTAAACAATAAAAAATCTCCACATAGTGATAATTACCCTGTTCATAGATTGTGATTACTAAATATCATTATCCATAAAAAAGCCAAAAAAGAAAAACAAGTTTCTTGAAAGGAATTACTGATTCCAAGTCAAGTGAAGATGACATACAGCAAAGAGTCTAAGAGATTTTATTGTGACAGAAAATAAAGAAGCTATTAAAACAAAATTTGGTTTTGTCAAAAGGACACAAAAAACAATATAAAGGGAATTCGATTGAACCTCAGAAGAAAATACTTAACCAAATGGATTGCTCGAAATTTATTTATTTATAAAAATGGGTTCTTAATGTTATGAAAGAGAAAGAGAGAGAAATAAATTTGATATCCTTTGATGTAATTATTAGTTTGGTGCAAAAATAATTTAGGTTTTGGACCACAAATTTCAAATCATTATAACTAGGCTCGAACATATCTTTATTAATCAAAATAGGAACCATTACAATCAACACATTTTGCCAAAAAGAAACAAGTTTCTTTATTCCTGTATTGTAAAAATCCATGCTTCGAGATTTCATGAACTCTTGGAAAGCATTTTCTGCATCCTGTTCGTTGTGGAAGCATCTTCCCTGGAGAAAGAGATGCTTGAAGAAGTGGTAGTTGGTTGGCGAGAAGGCAGGTGAATATGGCAAATAAGGCAAAATTTCATAGCCCAATTTATTCACTTTTTGAAGCGTTGGTTATGCGATGTGCAGTCGGGCAATGTCGTGGAGAATTGCACCCTTTCTGTCTACCAATGGTGGCTGCAGGCATTGCAGTTTTTGGGTCATCTCATTGATTTGTTGAGCATACTTTTCGGATGTAATGGTTTTGCTGGGATTCGGAAAGCTGTAGTGGATCAGACTGGCAGCAGACCACCAGTGACCATGACCTTTTTTTGGGGCTTGGTTTTGGGAACTGCTTGGAGCTTCTTCTTGATCCAACCACTGAGCTGGTTGTCTCCAGTTGTTGTATACAGTCCACTTTTTGTCCAACATCACAATCAGATTGAGAAATGGCTCATTGTTGTTGCATACAATAAGAGAAGATGACATTTCAAAGCAACAATTTTTTTGATTTTCAGTCAGCTCATAAGGCACCCACCTACTGAGCTTTTGCACCTTTCCAGTTTGCTTCAAATGCTGAACGACCATAGAATGGTCAACGTTGAGTTCTTAGGGAACTTCTCGTGTAGTTGTAAGAGGATCATTGTTGATGATTGCTCTTAATTGGTCATTGTCAACTTCTGATGGCTGGCCACTATGCTCCTCATCTTCAAGGCTCTTGTCTCCTTTGCAAAATTTCTTGAACCACCACTGCACTGTACATTCATTAATAGTTCCTGGGCCAAATGTGTTGTTGATGTTGCGAGTAGTCGTCACTGCTTTATGAACCATTTTGAACTCAAATAAGAAAATTGCTGGAATTTGCTTTATGTCTAACAACATTTCCATAGTCTAAAACAAATATTAAAAAAAGCAAGTAATAAGTCATTAGCAAAAGAATATAAGGTGAGAAATGCTCATTTTAAATGATATGTAACATAACCACATTTAAGAAGGTATTCCAATGGCAAATGGCAAATTTCAATGATGCTAAAACCACAATTACTTTTGCACCAACCAAATAGTTTCCTTATTTGACAAATAATTAGAAATTTATCCTATACTTTTTGTATGAATTGTATTTCAGAATAAATATATGACTGTAGTTCATGAAAGAAAAATATCATTGCAGAAGAATTTTAATTAATAGTTTTACAAGTAAATTTTACATTAGAAAATCACTGTATTTAATCCCTAAATAATTTATTGATTGAAGACAAGATTATCCATGGATTAAACCAGTAGATGTACAGTTGATGAAACTTAATGTTGTCATGAGGCTGACACTACCTGAATCACTCATTTATTCACAACTAGATATAATATATGCTCCTGGATGCGATGTACTATGAAGCTCAAATGGACCATGTATGAACATTCTAGGCAGAAAAGACAAGATTAAATCCAACTTAATCTCTGTAGCTAATATTTTATTATATTTACTGGGAATACAAAAGTAGGAGAACAAGTTAAGTGATAGCGCAAGAAAGAGATGGATGCAGAAAATGAGACATTAAATAGGATGGCCTTGTAAAAAATACAAGTAGGGACTTTTTTGTTTAGGAGACACTCAAAAGATGTAACAAGTAAATTAAACATGAATATTAACCAGCTATGATAAGATATCAAAGAAATTATTCTTAATGGTATTGTGTTTAGGTAAAAATATATTCAAATTGTTCAGAGATGCATACTAAAATGTAGTGGAATGAAATGACATAATGTCTTGGACTTGATTTAATATGGTAAGGAAAAGAGGTAGATTGAGTTCAGCAAAATTCTGATAAATTTTGAATTTAAATTATGGAAATATGCTACTTATTATAATATCTACGCATATGTTTACAATTTTCAAAATTAAAATAAAAATGTATAAGAATGATATGAACATATTATTCTAACAGATTTGAGAATGTATGTAATAAGTTCCTAGAAAAATACAACTTCCCAAATATGACACACAAATAAATAGAAAATCCACATGTCCTAAAATCACTAACGCACCTGAATTGCAAAATAAGAGTATTCCCACAGAGAAAAAAACAGGCTTAAAACATTTTCATGGTGTGTGCTACAAAATATTGAGCGAACATATAACTTCAATTTTACATGACACCTTCCACAAAAGAGAATACCATCTAACGTTTTTTTGTATGATGGTAGCAAAACTTTGAAAGCAAAAAAAGCAAGAAGAATATAAGAAATGAAAATTATGAGTCAATCTCACTTAAAAATATATGTGCAAAAATGGTAAACAAATATTTGCAACAGAGTCTGACAATCCAAGAAAGAATTTTGAAACCATTAGCATGTAATCTTCTGCTGAGGCTCTATATTTTTGGAAATCTGGGTTAAGTTCCTACTCACACTACACATAAAATTAACTCTATTGTATTAGACTTTACTGTGAATGAGGAAAAAACTATTTTAAAATGTGAAATAGAATCATTATAACGTAACTTTTATAGTAGTTTGTGATAATTACAAGACTGATTAGTAAATATGATAGTATTTCATATTAACTCAGAATACAAAGTATTTCTTAAACAAGATCAAAAGCAAAAAATACCGAGGAAAACACTGATGTATCCATCTGCATTTAAATTAAGACATTCTGGTTATCAAAGGATATCAAAAAGATAATGAAAGCACACCTGCAAACTTAGAGAAGACATCGTAAGCACATAAATGTGACAAATTTTTAGTTTCTAGAATCTATAAAGAAAGCCTAAAAGAAAAAGAAAAAAGATAATAAATGTACAAAATAACTGAGCAATCACTTCAAAGAAGAAGAAATGTGTTACAAATAAATGTATAAAACATGCTCAGTTTTTCACTAATATTCGAGGCCATACAAATTATCATTTTCTACTCATCAAAATGAAAAATAAAATTTCTGAAAGTATCAAGTGTTAAAGAGTATGTGGAACAACTAAAATGCCTATATAGCATTTGAAGGCATGTACATTTTGGGAAACTCCTAAACTTGTGTAGTATAGCAAAATATATGCAGATCCTAAAATTTTACTCCAAGCCATATGTCTACAGAAACTTTTGTACATGACACAGAGATGTGTAAAGGAATGGTCAGGGTTGCATGATTTTTTATTCTGAAAACCTGGAAACAGCATACATGTCTTTCAGCAAGAAAATGGATAAATGAATCATGGTATATTTTAAAAATATTTAAGTATATGGGAATAAAGATCAGGTGCCCATTGGTGATTTTTCTGATAGAGTGGTCAAAATGGGAATAGCTAAAATTATTATTTAATTTCTCACTTAAATTTTTTCATAAAATCTGTGAACAAATAGATATGAGAAATTAGATAATAACTTGAGAAACCAGCTAAGGCAAGGTAAGCTATTTTTATTTTATTATTGTTTTCATATATACTTATTAAATTTTATTTCTGAACATATAAGCTTAAGGAAACCTCATAGTGAAAAGGAATTTCTAAACGACGTGTAACATGTGAAGTAATTTCACAGGATCGAGAACGGTTATATTTTCTAGAATGTCTGTCTCAAGAACTTGACGGCTCTTTAAATTTATTTCTTAATAGTTCAATTGTTTTCATGCTCAAAGTGTAATCAAACATTTTAAAGTATTTTCTTTAATAAAGTTTCTATATGGAAATTCAAATTGCTGCAAATACACATACACGATGCATTAAGCAGTGCCAGTCACTAAAAAGTACAACGTAAATGTCTTTCATTACATTTCTCCCTGCAGTTCCATTATTCAGGCCTCAAATCTCCTTCATTTTTATATTTTTATTAATTTATTTTATTAATTAATTTATTTAAGTTCAGAATATTATGGGGGTACAAACACTTTGGCTGCATAAATTGCCTTGGCACTGCCCAAGTCACAGCTACAAGCGTGCCCATCCCCCACACAGCATAAACCCCGCCCATTAGGTGGGAGTTTACCCATCCCCTCCACTCCCACCTGCCTGACACCTGATGAATGTTACTTCCATATGTGCATGTAAGTGTTGATCTATTAGTATTAATTTAATGGCGAGTACATGTGGTGTTTGTTTTTCCATTCCTGTGATACTTCACTTAGAAGAATGGGCTCCAGCTCCATTCAGGATAATACACGAGGTAGTTAACCATTTTTTTATGGCTGAGTAGTACTCCATGGTATACATATGCCACACTTTGTTAATCCACTCACGTATTGATGTATAACCTCTATGGAAAGTAGCATGAAGATACCTAAATAGCTAAAAGTAGAACTACCATTTAATCCGGCAATCTCGCTGCTGGATATTTACCCAAAGGAAAAAAAAGACATTCTACATAAAAGGCATCTGCACTCGAATGTTTATAGCAGCACAATTCACAAATACAAAGATGTGGAAACAATTCAAATCTCTTTTAAACATAGAACTTCCCCAGGCTTATTGCCTCAAGGAAACGTGAATTTCATCCTTTTGTGTACCTAAGCAATACCGTTTAGGTAAAAGAGAGAATTTGATTTATAAGCAAAGATATTAGTGGAAATATCATAAACAACTTCATGACATTTTGTGTAGCCTTTCCATGCCCATGCCTGCGGCGGCTCCTTGGGCTTAGCCCGCACACCACATGAGCCTTTGTGGATGGCAGCAGCATAAGCTATTGCAGAAATCATCCTTTCTACCACAGAGTGGAAGTATAGTAGTGGAGTCGGCATTGGAAGTTTATTCTTTTTGTCCGCTGGAGAGAGAGAGAGAGAAAGAGAGAAAAAGAACTGTTTATAGTTAATCTGTGTCTAATTAAATTTTCTGATTTTTTTAAGTGATCCTGTGGTCTTTTTATCCTCCTGCCACCAGCCCCATTTTTTTGAAGGCTACACCTTGAGAAGGCTGGCACCCCCTGCTTCACTACTGGCTCACACCCAGTCTGATCAGGCTGAGTTTTGTATGTATCTCTTAATGCTTGTTAATTTTAACTAATCAAATCTTTTTATAATATCCATTTATTACATAATGCTCCTTAGAAAAGAATCTTACAGTACATATTAATATATGCAATGAATTAAAAAATATACAAATTAGTGTAAGAAATTCTTGGATTATGTGCATAAGTGCTGTAATGTAATGCAGGTTTGTAAGATAGATGGTTGAATCCTGTCTGCGTTGCAGAATGTTAGTAACTCAGAATTGGAAATCCCACTAACATCAGTGTTCTGTACAGTAGACACAAGAATTATGTACAGCTTTATCGAAGACTTAAGATCCAAAAAGCTTTTCATCTCTCCAGGAGAGAAACTGTCTAGTTCCCTTCTGTGTCTAAATTTTCCAAAAGGTTGATTTGCATAATGCAATGGTGTGTGCAATGGGTAAATAATTGTTATTTCAGAAATTAAAATCTCATTTTCTTTTTTTTTCCCACTACACACTCAAAACTTCCCTATTAGATCAGTCTCCTACTATAAGAGGGAAAGGAAAATCCTAACGGATCTGTCCTAGTGATTTTACTTTTGTTCTAGAAGGCATGCCTTTCAGGGTTGCAGTATCCTTAGGTTAACAGATCTTTTTCTCCTTTTCTCCACCCATCTCCCCAACATTGCCCATCATTAATTAACCTCTTCCTTTGGTTGGAACTCTGACAGTTCTATTCTCTTCCGAAGATCTGCCCCTGCATTGCAGCTTACTTAATGGAACACTTCCTGTTTTCCAAAGGTCTACATTCTAGCGTGTGGGCTGGGTTCTTCTGTAAAGAGATGAACATGGTACTAATAAAATGTTAGAAGAACAAAGAATTTTAAAAAAAAAACATAATAGTATTGTGCTCAACTAATATAAACACATGAATTCAAAGTAAATTATTTATGCTTTATTTTCAAAAGGTAGTTTAGTCTCTATTATTCCCACACTAAAAATAAATAAATAAATAGATCTTTTTTATTAGCCAAAACTAAACTCTTTGTTTGTTTACACAGAAGTGATCTCAGGATTGGATTAAAAATAAAGCATAGATAATTTTTATTTTGAATGCATGTATCCTTTGCAAAAATAGTGTATTTATAGTTAACAAATTGCAATAGCTTATAACAGTTTTAGAAGATGATTATCTTATAAGTATCTATATGAAGCAGTCTCTCTTTAGAAAAAAAGAAGATAAAAGTTAATAAAAGGGAATTCACTCCATTATTTGTAAGACCTGAATTTCCATCTCATGTATAATCTTATTATTTTCATAAAACAATTAACCTCTTTGATCTGTGAAGTAAATACATCATGTTATAAATAGAAATATTATGCTTGATCCAAAGTAGCAGCTGACCTACAAAAGCTGTATTTCCTTTTTATATGAAAATCTAGGGTGTACAAGAAGAATTAGAATGCAATATATTTTGCTGTCCCAAATGTACTGTATGCTATTCATTTTGATATGAATAACAAACGTTTTGGAGTTTCAAACAATGCCTTCTGGGATATGTTCTATGATGCTTATGTAAAATATTTTGCAGATGCTTTATTCCTTTAACATTTGCAAAATTTGGGTTTCATCCTCATGAGTCTTCTGTTTTGTTTAAGGCCGGATAGGGTAAATGTTGGTGCAATCTCATTAGCATCAAAAAATACCAAGTTGATCAGATAGTAATTCAAAAGCAAATACACATGGTCTTGTTATAGAGTTACCTAGATTGCACATTAATGCTCCATAGATGAAAAACATGTTCTACAATGAAGTGTTCAGGGCAGCTTTATTAACTCTGTTTAGAATCATACAATTCTTTTTAATACTCCTCATCTATAATTTTATTTCACACTTTGCCTGTAATTTAGACTTAATCTGGGAATGTTGTCTGGTTTCTGTTTACTAAGTAGCAAACATTTTATTGTTGAAGTACTTGCAACACAAGTAACTACTAACAGGCTTGCATTTTCATATTGTCAATTTCATTAATACCAACTTAATAAAGGACAAGAATAAAACAGTCTTTTTATGTCAATATAAATATTAGAACAGCATCCTCTTGATCTTTTCCCTCCTATGAGCATTTTCTTTTTGGCACTAAAAAAGAATCAAATATTTCTAATTCATTATTCTAATTCCACATGTCACAAAGAGGGAACATCATATTAAAATCCAACTAAAATACATTACTGTATTAAGCATCTTCAAAGCCAGTTCTTTTCACTTATATATGCGAATACATCTCGATGGGAGGTGGAGACTTGAGTTTTTTGAACAGCACTATTATTTAATGGAATGGTAAATAACCACAAAGTCCTATGTCTCTGAATCTGAATATTGTTTCTGTTGATTACCAGCTGAATAAAGTTCAATTATTAACTAATATAGGTTGAGTATTGTAGGAACCAAGGAAAAACTTCCCTTTCACACTCTGAAGATATGCTAAAAAATCAGTTCACAAAAGAAAGATTAATTGGAGAAAAGGCATAGGAATTTATTAACGTGTACACAGGAAAATCATAGTGTGATTACCCCACCCTCAACAGGGTGAAGAAGCTCATATACCACCTTGAGGTTGCAGAAAGAATAGTGATTTGGCCCATGGCAAAACAGGTTATGAAAGGGAGAAAGTGCAGCCTGGCTAACAAAGGTGGTATTTTTATGTAAATGAAACTTCAAAGGTTGCAACCCTCAGAGAAAATAGATGGCAAATGTTTCTTTGAGACCTTTAAAGGTGTCAGACTCTCAGTTAATCTTTCCCAGACTCAGACAAGCAGAGGCCCCAAAGAAAACCTGACTGCATCAATGCAGATACTCGACAATGCAAATCTCCCCCACGAAAAACAGCTTTGCAGGGTTACTTCTGTTTGCTGGCTCTCTGAGCAGCCATCTCAAAATCTGTCAAAGAAATATATTTTGGTGTAAAATATTTTGATTATTTTCATTATCTCTTATCCAAAATGCTTGGGACTAGAATTGCCTCAGATTATGTATTTTTTTCAAATTTTAGAATATTTTCATGTACAATTAGATATCTTGGGAATGGTAGCCAAATCTAAAAATGAAATTGATTTATGTTTCATAAACACCTCATATACAAAGTCTGAAGATAATTTTATACAATTTTTTTTTAGGTAAATAGCGAGGGATTCCAGGTCTCCTGGGGACAAAAGTGGGCCCCTGAGCTGGTGTCACCCCACCTTGATGCTGTCCCTAGTGACTGCCATACCTGAGGGAGGAGGGGATACCCTATTGATCTGCCAAGCAGAACTTAGTGCACTAACTGCAAAAGAATGCAGAGGTCCCTCTAGCCCACTGGGCCAAGCAGCATAGGTACAATAGTCTGGAAAGTGACCTAGAACAACCAGCTTTCAGAGAGGTTCATGGGAGATCCACATGCATAGTAAGACTCAGGTTATATAATTCCCAACTGTCCCATCAAAGTGGTTCCATGGTGATCTCTGAGCCACGAGGGAGGTTCCAATTTGGGTACCGTAAAACAAGACCCAGACCATAAACAAGCCTTCACTTTTTGCCCTCTTTGGCTGCAACAATGGGTCCAGTCGTCATCTGTGGCATATGTATCTTGCTCTGTAAACATATATATTGCTCTTGCTCTATAATCCTATCTTTCTCTCCTCAATAAACCTCACTTTTGTGCTTGCCTAACTTTGGTGTGTCTGGTCATTCTTTAGCCATGAGTGCACTAAGAACTGGCATTTCAGACCCTGAAAACCGACATTTTTAATAATTTTGTACATGAAACATATTATCCCTCAGAGCTCTCAGAAGGAACCAATCTTGCTGAAACCTTGATTTTGGACTTCTAGCCTCCTGAACTCTGTGAGAATAAATTCCTGTTACTTTTGAAGTCACCTGGTTGTGGTACTTTGTTACCCCAGCCCTAGGAAATTGATACAGTTACCAAAGATGATTATTTTGATTGGATCATGTGGATGGATTATGGGAAGGTTTGGGATATACCATCTTCTCAAGAAAATTTCTACTATATATTCTTCTGTTAAAATTCTTTCCTTTAGGCAGGGCGCGATGGCTCACACCTGTAATCCTAGCTCTCTGGGAGACCAAGGCGGGTGGATTGTTTGAACTCAGGAGTTCAAAACCAGCCTGAGCAAGAGCGAGACCCCATCTCTACTAAAATTAGAAAGAAATTAATTGGACAACTAAAAATATATAGAAAAAATTAGCCGGGCATGGTGGCGCATGCCTGTAGTCCCAGCTACTCGGGAGGCTGAGGCAG
>CAUYSK010089474.1:0-20916 GCA_963575035.1 Avahi laniger
TCAGCCTCCCGAGTAGCTGGGACTACAGGCATGCGCCACCATGCCCGGCTAATTTCTTCTATATATATTTTTAGCTGTCCAATTAATTTCTTTCTATTTTTGGTAGAGGTGGGGTCTCACTCTTGCTCAGGCTGGTCTCGCTCAGAATGATCCGCCCACCTCGGCCTCCCAGAGAGCTAGGATTACAGGCGTGAGCCACCGCGCCCGGCCTCGTTAGTAGGTTTTAAGAATGAACCCTTTTCTCAGCTCTTCCATTCTGTACTTTAATACTATAACTCTTTCATCCAACGACCTGGATGTTATTTCAAAGAGTTCCCCGATCCCTCCACGTTGCCAGCCAAGATGGACAGTGGCTCTGGCAAATGTAATCATTAAATGCTCTCCGGTGACAGCATCACAGGACCCAGGCAATGGCAGCTCCTTCTCATTCCTTTGTGACTGCAGGAAGGCTTGCATTTGGAGTCCTCAGAAACAGTAACTGACTTTTGAAAAAATACACACACCCGTGGGAAAAGACAGATCTGGGGGGGGGCCCAGCAGCGTCAAACTGTGGTTACAAGACACTTGAAATTGGACTTGGACATGGTGGGGAAGGGGTCATGATTCCCTGGTAAGCTGCTGGTTCCTTGAAACCTACAATTTGCCACACTCGGTAAGCACTTGGCCCCGTTAGCCTTAAGACCACGTGTCACTCCACTGTCGTCCTGTGTCTCTGCACCCGACAGCACCCAGGCAGCAGTGCTGGAATGACAACCAAATCCTGCGTCTCCAGTGAGATGGTTGTGGCTCTCTGCACTTGTGACACCATCTGGTTTGGACATTTGGTGTATTCTCTATATTATCTTTGAAACTTTTTTGTAAATCTAAAATTATTCTAAAATAAAGAGAATATTAAAAAGATCAAGGCCTCCAAGGAAAATTAAGATGATGAGAGAAGGCAATTGCTATTAGACTCTGCAGAAATCCATCCTCTTGGAGGCGCGGCCAGGCATAGGTGCAAAGAGCCTCTCTGGGTCCCTAACAAAGCAGCCACAGACGAGTCTAAGATTGAGCTCAGCTTGCCCAGTAGCTACTTTGAGTATCTGCTACTATATTATTATTTGTGCTTTTTAACATGCGTTCTTTAACACTTAAAACTTGCTCAAAACTTACCACTGTTAGCCCTCGCCTCCTCAGGAAGCCCACCTGGCTCTCTTCAGTGCCCTTTGTCCGACTTGTCCACTTCTGCCTCGGCCTCTGCATCCTCTCCCTTCTCCCTCGGCCTTGCCTGCAATTGGTTAGCACGGGGGTTCTCTGAGGGGGCCTGGGCCAGCAACATCAGTAACGTCCGGGAACTTGTTAGAGATGCGAATTTGTAGGCCCCACCCCAGACCTACTGAATTCTGAACTGTGCGGGTAGTACGCAGTCATGGGGATTTTTAAAAGCTTAACAGATTTTGTTGATCACAATCAACAAGGTGATTCTGAGGGTCATTCCAGATGAGAACCGTTAGATGCACAGGGTCTGCTGAGAAGGGTTCTTGTACCACTGGACCTTGATTACGTCCCTATTGCCTCCGACTTAGTCTCTTCATCTCTTAAAACATGAATCGGGTCCAAATGATCTCTAATTTTGTTCTCAATTCCGTAAGTTTGTGATCATGCACCAACTTATAACGTTGTTGACTTTTGATACAATACACACTTTTTGAACTTGGAGAAAGGAAGGCCAGAGATCATTACCTGTACTTCTTACGATTCTCCTCCTTAGCCACCCTTGTTTCTTAGCTACCCCCAAACCACTCATAACCCAGTTTTCCCTGGCTTTCCTCTATTGTTGAGGTTACAAAACTAAAACACACTCTCTCCCCACTTTTCCCTTGCAGCTAGACACACACATGTGAGACAGTTCTGGCCAGAGAGCTCTGAATCAAAGGGTTCAGCTTCCCAAATATAAAACATAGTCTAGAGAGAGTGCTCTGAACAGATAGCAGCCTTCGTGCAAATGCCAGGAGGAAAGTCACATGGTAAAGATGGTGGCCCAGGAAGTTAGAAGGCACCTGGGACCTTTATGTCATCCTGAAAGAGCCACGCCAGCTCTGTTCTGTCTTCTTCAGGACTCAAAACTCCTGTTTCTCTACACCACTGCAGTTAGCTTTCTGTTACTGCAGCTGAACACATTCCTGTTTGCTGTCCCCGCATGCCCAGCACATATCAGACTCTAGCAAATGCCTGTGGGTGACAACAGGGTGGAGGAAGAGGGGGGAGGAGGAGAAGGAGGAGGAAGAGGAAGCAGGACAGGAGGAAGAAGTGGACCAGTAGGACAAAGAGGGCTTAAGAGAGTCGGGAGGGATTCCTGAGGCCAGGCTGCCCAAGCGCGGTAAGTTTCGAGCAAGTTTCAAGGCCTGGAAGGGAGGAGAAAGAAGGCATGCCAAACCTGTATTTACACAAGGAACTTTATTATATCCATTAAAACACAGATTGGAGGTGCTGGTTAGACATATTTTAATGCACGTTAAAATGAATACATGACTATTAAAATTTTTTAAAACATGGTCCATGTGCCACCAAAAATCATCTCGTGAGCCAACAGAGACTTGCCTGGCAATCGTGGGAAACGCTGACATAGACAAATTCCTGGGCCAGAGGGTTTGCAGCTTTAGTAGGACTGGAATGGCAAAACATAAGCTAGAAAGATCCAAATCTGTGACTGCTTGAACTGAGCAGGAACGAGTACTTCTCAAAGAATACATCCTGTACCAAGCTGAGGGGCTTTATGTCCGCTCTCTTTATTTCCCTAAGGCCCACCAAATTTCTTGGCTAACCCCAAGTGCACAGGGAAATATAACGAACATAAAGAAAGAAGAATGGCTCCTGCTCTAGCCCTGGGAAGGGTCCTATAATCCCGCAGGACATCTGTTTTATACCCATAGCAGGGCTTTCCTGATTGTGGAGAGGCTGTTACAGACACATCAGCCAAGGTGACAGGCTAGCAAGAGATGTCTGAGGCTTATGATCTGGGTATCACCCTCCTTTTCCTCCCCTCGCCCCAGCTGAGATTTTGTATTTCTGCCCATAGGCAGGAGCTGCCTGTCTCCCCCATCCCCTTTCCCCAGCCCATCCCTCAAGCCCATCTCTGTGGGCACTGCCCAGGCACAAGCCCGCACAGCTTAACAGTGTGTGTCACTGTACTCTGCGAAGGGCACGGCGCAGCCTTGGCCCAACGTCGCGGAATCTCGAGTGGTGAGCCCGCCTTCGCCACCTCCTCGTGAATGCAAAGCCTGGAGCCTGCTGCTCTACCGCCCACAGCTGCTGAGCCCTGAGGTCTGCGCATGGAGCCATGGGAGTCGGTTTGCCAACAGTCTCCATGGAGAAGGGCAGAAATCACAAGAGAAGCTACCCAGAGACGTGGGGACGCATCAAAGGATGCTCAAGGTTGACAGGGATCACTTTCCTTCTCAAAGTGAGAGAAAAATAAAATAAAATCTTTTATAGGTAGGAGCGAGATCGGGGGAGGGGGGGAGAGGCAGAATGGGAGGGTGAGAATGACATCTGTGTCAACTGTTTATTTTGGTGATTGTCTGCAACTTGCAGGCAACATGGCTGAGCAAAGCTGTCATGGAAACACGATTTCGTCGCAGATGACAAGTTGGCACAAAGACAATGTAGGTGCAAAAGAGGTACAGGAAACAAAACTACCTGTCAGGCAGGCGGAGGTAGGAAGAAAACCTACCCTCGCATGCTTTCCTGTAATTAAATGTCAGATGTACACACAATGCAGTAAAATCATTAGCATGGCATAATTATGTTCCGATGGAGTCGTGTGTATATGCCAAACACATTGCTGTACTAGAGCACAAGCTGTTAAAGCAAATTGAGTTACTTAATTTTTACATGTAGCAGCCTGTTTTATCATTTCCTAAGATGCAAACGTGTCATTAATAATGCAGTCTTTCTAAACGGGCAAAGCTCCGGGCCGCTGCAAAGGCAGATCCACTGGCCTTCCTCCAGAGACCGCAGGCAAAAATCAACCCACTCCCCTCTTCCCACGGGTCCCTTCCAACCTCTTATCCACGTGGTAGCCAGAGGATATCCCGAAGCTGTAAATTAGATCATGTCACAATGGCTACTCGCTGACCTTAGAAGAGAGTCCAACAAGGCCTAACGGAAGTGGCTCCCAGATCTCTTTGCAACTAGCCAGGCCCTCGCGCCCTGAGCATGGTGAGCCACGCTGGCTTGCTTTCAGCCCAGGTGCAATACATCTTTGACCTAAGGCCTTCCTACTTGCCCCTCCTTTGCTCAAGACACTCCTCCCGGCTCCTCTGTCTCCTGTCCCGTCTCCCACATCTCCTGAGCGGCCTCACTCTCTCCAACAGGACTTGACTTCAATTTTCATCCTCGGGAAACCTCTCCTGCCTACCATGAAAAGCAGGCCTGTCCTCCCTGCCCTCAGCTGGTTTCTACTAGAGCTCTGTGCTGGCTGCCTCCATGGTCTGTGTCGCCTCCTGTACTAGAATTTCAGGTGTAAATTTGTTTTTTCACTTGCTTAATGTCTACCCCTCCCACGAGATTCCCAGTATCTTGAGAACAGAGATTCCACCCGTTCTGCCAATGTCCAGGCAGTTCCTGGCATACAGTTGTTGCTCAATAAATACATATGGACTAGGTGACCCTGGATAAGTCATTTCCCTTCCACTGTACGTCTGTTTGCTTCTCTAAAGTATGAGAAGGGAGACTCAATCTGTGTTTGTTTAATCTATGAGTTGTTCCCTATTTCTGAGTCCATGAGACCAATTCAGTGGTTGTCAGGACTAACTCTTTCAGAGCATGAAATAGCATAGAAACCGCCAGAAACATAGAAACAACACCGACCCTCATCACCAGTAATCCCTCTTATCACTGGTGGGGAGGGCCAGTGTCGTTTCATGACATTCTTCTTTCACTATTTTTATTTATTTATTTACTTACTAGGTCATGATACAAAGTATACACATGTCTTTCTGGGTGGCACAGATGAAAACCATCAGAAAGCTTAAGAAACACTGGAAGGTGGAAAATGACTGAACCACACCACCTCTGTGGCCTCTCAGCTTGCTTCCCGCCTCGGCCTTCCTGGCTCCTTCTGCCCGCTCCCCCTTCTCCACTGGGGGTGGGCCAGGGAGGTCGTTCTGAATAGGACTGAGGCACTCTCTGCCTCGCGGAGCCTGAGACAAAACTTCAGGCCACAGCCCTGGCACACGGGACAGGGCGTCACCGCTGTGCTGTCTCTACCACCCTTCCCTTAGCAGAACAGTTTCCTGCGTCCCAAACAGACTCCCCTTTCTCACCCCTGCAAGGAAAGGGATCAGACGGCCAGAGGGGAGAACCAGCAATAAAGCTGATTCCTCCTCTTCCTACCACACGGAAGAGAGCCCGGCTAGACGCCACAGCCAGAACCCAGCTCCCAGAGCAGCCCTCGAATTCAGACGGTTCCTTGGTTCACATCGATTTAGCAAACACGAGAAAAAGCAGCATGACACAGGAGACAGAAACAGCAGTGCTGACCCTAAATAAAGACTCTGAAATCGAAGGGAGTCGGTGGGCGCTGCCTGTTGTAAGCGCTGGCTACCCGGTCCAGTAAGGGCAGGAGGTTCCCAACATCTCCAAACCCACACCGTCGCACCCCGGCCACCCCTTACACGGGCCTCCTGCCACCAAGCAGAGCTGCTCCTCCGCTCTGGCAGAACTTTGCTGCAGCCACTCCTGCGACTTTGGACGATCCCTTGACCAATCCCATTCCCAAACGGCAGGGGACAGCACTCCAGTCATTTGTTGCCAGTGCTGTGGAGGGAATTGCTAAGTTGATCATCTTTGAGGTTAAATGTGGTGACCTCTGGCCTCACCTTTCAACTCCTGAAAACAAGCCTATTCCCCCAGTCTGGGTCTGGATTCAGTTTTTCCATCTGGAATAGGCCAGGGTGTCCTTCCGGCTGGAAGGAGGCGATCCACGTATGTACACACACATGTGCACATGTGTATACTCAGAAAGGAGTCAAGCCATGATAGCCCGAGGCTTAATCCTGGGGACCTGGGACCAACTTTTGCTTTTAGGCCTCTGGACATTGGATCCCAACCACCCTCTTTGCTTCTTACCCAGAGAGCTTCACCAAAGGACATGATTATTCATGAGTTTCACGGCCCCCAGGGCTTCCTGACAGCTTTTCATGTCAGGTCTGCAGAAGATTCCTCGGATTCAGGTGGCCAAGGCCTTTCGGAAGGGACCTATTTCCCCTTGCCCGAGTCTAGGCATGGGAGGGGAACCGAATAGGACATTTCCTCATTGGATTAATTCCAATGTACATCCTTCCCTTTTGTCTCTCAATTAATCTCCCCTTCTCTATCTCTCTCCACACGTGTGTGAGCGCGCACACACACGCACACACAGCTAAACAGCTTGCTTCGAAGCGGGAGGCAGGAGAAGGGTATCTATTTCTGGCAAACTCCCCGAGGAGGCCTCGGGGGACTGGTAACTTACTCCCCTCGCCTTCTTCGATCAATTCAAGTCTCTCCTCTCATTAGCCCACCCTGGATCTCAGACCACCCTCTCTGCTCAGCTCCTGGCCAGGACACCCTCCTGCCAGAGGCCTTTCCTGGCTCACCCCCACCCACGTCTCCCAAGCAGCCACTGGCTAAGGTGACTCTGACTTCAGGACTGCTGGGAAATGACAGCTCTTATTACCTTTAAGCTGTCTCACCTGAGGCCACACAGCACCACAAGTACAGACCACCACACCCTTATCTTGCTCCGCTGCAGGAGCCTGGGCTACGCAACCGTGCGCATTTGCCCAGGACTCGGGGGGCTCCCAGGATGCGGGACTTTCAAGGCCAAGACTGAGAAAGTCCCTGACAAAGCGGGATGAGTAAATAACACTATAGCAGCCTGAAGTCCAGTCGTGATCCTTGGGCTCCTTCTGTGACCTCTTCCTTATCTCTAGGACTCCTGAGCCCTGTCTCTCGTCTCTGGTTTACAGGGTCCTACCTGACCCTCAGCTGGGACACATGATTTAACAGGGGAGGGAGCGCAAGTCACACAAGACCAAAGCCTCCAGACATAGATGTCTGGGTTTGAGTCCTGGTTCCACGCATCTGTGGGCTGATTATATAAATGCTCTAGGCCTCAGTTTCTTCATCTGAAAAATGGGCCTATTCATTGTACCTATAGTAGCAGATGCTATTGGTGCCCTGCCCAATTTCCCTATCCTGGGTTGGGACACTCATCTCCCAGGTGCTGTTTGGTTTGGCTGCTGATAGAGCTCAAAATAGCCCTTGAAATAAGGGGGCTCTCCCAAAAACGCATGGGAGCTATGCCCCACCCTTTCCTGGGGGATGTGACCCGCAGCCAATGGTAGACTGACACATGAGAACAAAAGCACAAACCCCTTGTCTCAAGTGAGACAAGTCTGTGGTGCCATGCACACGAGTGCGCCTGCGGCATCAGGCTGAGGCTGGGCTTTTAGGGAAAGTGACCTAAGACGCCTGCCTTACAGACCTGCCGAGATGATTAAATGAGATAATGTACATAAAATGCTTATGTCAGGGCCTGGCACATGCTAGGTTCCCACAACGCAACTGTTTTGTCCTGACCTGTATGACACAGCTTGTCCCGTGGCACTGCACGCAGGTCTTGCCCGGGTTCCCCCCGTGCCTCCACCTTGCTAACGCCCCCACGCATGGTGCACTTGGACGGCACGTCCAGAGGTGTGCCAAGTTCTGGATATCCCCGCCGTGACTCAATCTCTGACCTGCAAGTCAAGCAAGAGCTTCAGAATGGAGATGCCGTAAGTGACATCATCATGGAGGAAACTGCTCTAAGCTCTAAAGGGAGCATTTGAAAGCTTCAGTATGATTATAAGTAACAGATTACTCAGGACCAAGTGCAGTGGAGAACTAATGTCCACATCCAACCCCGGCTGCTTCAGCCCTTCCTGGGGACCTTCCCCAGGCCCAGGCCCAGGCCCTCTCTTTTCAGCTTCCTGAAGAGGTCACAGACAGAAATCTCCTTCCATTATTTTTCACCATCAAGCCCTGTCCCAAGACTGGAGACAAGTCCTCTGCCCCTGGTGGTTTCTCCCTGGGTACCGCTGCCCAGTGCTGGGAGAGCACCAGCCTTTGATGTAGGAGTACATTAGTTTGACTCAATCCTTAAAGTTGCAGGCAGTCTTTCCTGTGTACCTGGCACTGCACTGTTAGAAGAAAAACAGAACAATAGAAGAAACAGAAGATTCAGTGCTTGTCTTCGAGAAACTTAGGGTAGGCAAAAGGATCCAAGAAGCACCATTTATTGAACAAAAAGAATAAGGATTAAAAGATCAAATGCTTATTGAGCATTTACTACGCACGAGGTTTTTGCAAACTGCCTTGCAGGAATAGTGTTACCTAATCCTTACACCTGTTCTGTCGTCATCACCCTCACTCCCCAGAGGGGTATCTAGGACTGGGGGAGGTCAGGGAGCATGCCCGGGGTACGCGGCTAGCCAGTGAGCGCAGAATTCATCCAGGCCCTCTGATTCTGGCCCCACACTCCCGGCTACTAAGCTCTTCTCCTCGTAGCACTAACCTGACCCTCAGGGGCTCCCAGTCGGGTGATCGAAACAAACGTGGGTATGAGGAACAGAATTCCAGTAAAGCTGCGGCGAGTGAAATACACCAGGAAATAGTTAGCGAAGGGGAGAACATGAGGCACTGACAACATCACACGGTGCCAAATCGTGAGAGGGAGGCACTTCTGGGAAAAATAGGGGCTCTTTTTCCACTCTTCTTGTCAACAGCTAGTAACCCCCTCCATCCCTGCCAAAAAAGAATGCCATTGAAGAATGCTACGAGAGAAGGCAATCTATCTGCCAGCGTCCCAGGAACCTGCTCCGTGCCAGATGCCCTCCTGAGCAAATATTGATGTATTAACCGCAGCTCAAACACTGTAAGTGCAGCAAACATGCCTCAGCAGGGAGGGGCGGGCTGGCCCGCCGCCACCTCTCCACGGTGGCAGAGTCAGAAATGGGTCCTTCTTCTTGGAGGAAGAATCTCTGCGGGGCCCTTGAATCAAGGCTGGCCGGAGGCAAGAGTCCAGGGGATGCTAAAAAAAAAAAAAAACTCCCCATGATGGGCAAGTGGCACAGGCGGCTGGGGATGGAGCCAAGGTCTGTTCTGGGATTGCATTCACCTCCCATGTGCGGCTGCAGGGATGTGCAAATTAGGCCAGCAGCAAGGACCTGGGGAACAAGGAGCTCAAGGGATGAGACCATGATGCTGTCCGTCCATGCGGAGACCCACCATCGCGTTCTGCTCGGGGACGGGTGGTGGGGCTCTTGCTTATGTTTACAGAGTGATCAGAAACAGAAACCTGGTTTACCTTTCTCGCATTATTCCCTCAATCACTAAAGAGTGGAACTTACTTCTTAAAGGGGAAATATTTAATTAATTAGATCAGGAGATGCTGGAGCTGGACGGGACCCAAGACACCATTTCACCCAAATTCATTTTAATGACAAGGAGAGGGAGACTCAGGGAGGTTGACTAATCTGCCCAAGGTCCCAGTTAGTAAACAGAGTGCCAGAATAGGACCTCGGCGTCCTGCCTCCTGCAGCGTGAACCTTTGCGTGTAACTCTTGTCCCTATACCATCGCTCTGATCTGCGACGTCACTGCCAGTTTCCAGCTGTGTCCGTGTGTCTTGTCAGCTTTGAGTGAGTACAGGAAGGGTTGGCGGTTGCAGAGATGAGGGGAAAGCAGGCGGTGGGTGAGATGGGGCATGCGTGGGCTCTAGGTATGCTGGGCAGTCCTGCGTGAAGGAAGCTGGGTGTCACCAAGTGGCGTGCAGTAAGGATGTCAGACGTGCAGAACAGGCCCAGGAGCCCACTCGGACTAACCGGAAGTCATGCCTGGAGCACTGTGTCCAGAATGATCTTAAGGCATATTCCAGGCTCTATGGGATAGTGTAGTGTGACTGATTTGTGATGTCAGCCATGGGCATGTGGGAAGAGTCTCAACAAACATGCCAAATATCTGCCATCCTCCTTAAGTATTTGTGGGCAATGATAATGCTCGAGGTTGCGATCTTTCTTTCCCTCCAAGGAGAAAATGGGACATTCTACGCATAATGCCAAGCACATAACAGGAGTGTAATAAACATATTTGTTAGAAGAGAGAAAAGAAGGAAGGATGGATGTCGGTGGTATTCCTGACATCTCCTGGAATCTTGCTTCTTTTAAAAACTCCTGGACTTCTCCTCTACAAGGCTGCAGACCTTGAAATTTCCCCCTCCTTCCTCCCAAGAGCATCCTTCACACAGAGGCCCACCTCCACCTGGGGGCTGCAGCAACTACAAAGCCTAGAAAGAAGGGCAGGGGGGAGAGTGAGGGGCACTCTTCCAGGGCTCGGGGGAGATACAGGTTAGAGGAGGGAAGACCCATTTCTGAGGGTTGGTATCAGCTGGATGAAACTGGTGGGTATCAAGAATCATATAAGCCAAAGGTAAGCCCAACCATGGCCCTCCTCCACTCAAAAAATAAGAGGTTCCCCACTGCCTTCCGAATTAAGTACAACACCCTTGGGATCTGGCCATCATCCTGCAGCAGGACCCTATGCTCGATTCCAACCTCCCTAGTGTCATCTTCATGCCCTATGCAAACTGCTCCTCTTGCAATATCCAGAACAACTTTTCTTCCCATGGCCATGAACCTGACTTGTTTTTTCCTTTCTTTTTGCTTCTGTGTTGGTCAGAATCTTCAAGATTCATCTCAGTGCCACCTGCTCCAAGAAACCTTCCCTATTCCTTGCATTGGGAACTGTCTCTTATTCAAATAAAATAGACCTAGGTCTACCCCAATTTCATCTCCCAAATCATGGAACTGTACACAATGGCGCACTGCCTGCTACACTGCTCCACAAACAAACAAAAACAAACTTTATTAAAAAGCCACTGCAACAAAGCTGATTTCAGGACCTTAATTCTGCCTCTCCCCTCTCCACCTCCTCCTTGGAAAAGGTTTTGTCCAGGCCTCAGAGACCTTTAAGAATTTTTTTTTTCAATAAAGTCAGGTTGTGAGTGTGCATAATTCTATGGTAAGTTCCCATCCATTGCATATTCGCTGTGAATATAAACTAAAACTTAACCAGTTAACTTTATTTATACTCAGGATGGAGCCTTCTCTCTTAATAAAACAGAATCCATTAAGGATTATAAACAAACAGTGTTTTATGAACTAAAACTGCAGCGCACTCGTCACTCAAGGGCAAAAATTGGGCTCTGGGTGGCTCAGCCAGCTATAAATAAAGATAAGGCCCTGCCAGGCAGGGGCCTGGGCAGAGTGACTGCCGACTCCGTAATCAGTTTCTCCACTCTTCCTCCAGGCCCACAAATCACTCGGGTGTTGGGTCACTGCCCACTGGATTCAGCCCAGAGACAGAGAGAAATAGCAAAGCAGTTCATTAGCTCCAAGACCGAGCGTAAACTGGGACTCCTGGAATGTCTAGGTTCCAAGTCAAACTACGTCGCGCCAACCCCCACTGCTCGCATGACTGGATGGGCCGGGCCCACGGCACCGGCAGGTTGAGCCTGCGCTATGCTCGGGACATGGCCCCCTCATCAAGGGATCTCCCTGATGTGTGTGTCTCTGCTAAACTTCCCCACCCTCGATGGGGGAACCTGTCCCAACCCCCTGACACCGGCTCCTCAGCTCCGACCCTGCGGTGGGCACTGCCACTCACCCCATCTCAGATCCCGGGGCCACAGCGATTGCTACACAGGATGGGCGTGAGCTTCAAGCTGAGTCAGTAAGAGTCCATGATGGAGGCTGTTCCAATTGCAGCTGGAAGAGAATGTCCCTTTCCAGGTTGGCCAACGGATGGAAGAATATGTCTCTGGAGCTGCCAGAGGCCACTCGTATTGCTATGTGAAGGAAGCCCATCAGCCCCAGGGAGAATGAGGCTGAGATGCAAAAAGCAGCAGAGAAGAAAGGAGGATGAGTCCTTATAGCCAGTAATCCCCCACTTCTGTGTAAGTTATGTCTCTGCCTCCTTACCCCAGAGTCCTATGAATACCATCTTTAGCTGAAAAGCAGATTATGAAACACTGAATAACTATAATATAATTTATTGAGCACCTACTAGGCATCAGACATTGCACTATGCCATTCAGTAATAAAAATGTGGTTACAGTTGTTACTATTCCTTGAGGATTTATGGTTTGCTAAGGGCTTTCCATGGATTGTGTCACTGAATCCAATCAACACCAATGAAGAAGATGCTCTCACCTTCCTTTTGCAGATGGGGAAACTGAGGCTTAAAGAGGTTATGTGACCAGAGATTACTATAGACAAGATATAAATTCAGTGTGACACCAAAGCTCTCATGCCCTACCCCCCATACTATATTGCTACAGTATAATTTCAATTTTATTTGCATGAGCAAAATGCGTGTGTGTGTGTGTGTGTGTGTGTGTGTGTACATGTGTGTGGGGGGAAGAGAAAGAGAGAGAGAGCTCAAAACTGCCAGAGTTACAAGGGTTCATGGTAAAAAGTGGGCAGAGGATACAGAAATATCAAAGTAGGAAGTCTGATTATTTCCCACCACCAGCATTAAATAGTGTCACTAGGTTGAGAACTGTGACTCCAGCTCTGACTCTCCACCATAAGAGCAAAGCCAGGTGCATGGTAGGATCTCAATAAATGCCATGTGCGGATAACACAGTCATAAAGCTAGACTCTCATTTATCCTCCCAAGCTCTCTGTGGTGTAGATAAGAGAAGGGAATGCCCTTTTATTTCAGGGATGGGATGAGTGAGGGCCATTATGCCACCCTGCTTCTTCCCGTTATCTGGTGATGCTCACCCCCCTCCAGCTCTGTGACCTTTATTTTCTATTCTTTGGAGACATTACACTCACTCCTCTCTTGGAGCTTTTGTACATGCTCTTCTCTGGGACCAGAATACTCCTTCCCTCCCACGTTCACCTTGCTGAGTTCCACTCCTTATCACATCTCAAAAGTCCCTTTCTTGGGGCCACCTGCTTTGACCACTTTGATGGTCCCTATTGTCTCAATACTTTTCTGTCCTGGCATGTTTCGCTGCTTCTAATTACTGATTTGGGTTATTATTTCATGAACATCCAGCTCTCCCACCTGATTATAAATTCCTAAAGGCATGGAACATCTTTGCTTCGCTCACATCTCATCCCAAGAGTCTAGCACAGTGTCTAGAACGCTCTCAATGAACGTTCGATGGACGATGAGTGAAGGAAGGAAGGTGTGTCAGAATGGCACTGAAGTCACGAGCCCCTGACATGTGGAATCCTAAGATGGGGTCTGTTCTCTTTGGGGAGCCAGGCCCACCATCCACCGCCTGCGCCACTGAGCTCCGTCCAGGCCTTCTGGTCGACGTCTATGGCGGGAGACTGCCCACTGGCCGAGTCCTGTAAGAGGCAAAGTCCTGCAACCTGGGCACAAAAGGACGGACTTTGTCCCACATGCTACCCTGCAGCAGCAGAGGCAGCTGTGAATTTAGAAAAGAAAAGAAAAACAAAGAAAAACCAAAGAAAAATGTTGCCTGGGTGGGACCAGGGAGCACTTTTTACATCCAGCCTGATTATGTTTAACCACGGGCTTTTTGTCCTCGCCTTATAATTACTGCCTTTTTAAACCAAGTAGCAAAATTAATTGCCCCTTAATGAAGCAGGGTAGCAATTAAGGGCAGCGAACCTTGCGAGGAAGGAGAAACACACGTTTGTTCAAGGTGTATCGTCAGGAGCCCGACTTTGGAAGTATCGTCATTACGGCTGTAATTATTTTCCAAGGCTGCGTGACACCTCCTTAGACCCGATCAGAACTGCCAGGCTCTGGAGAAACCCATTGCTTCTTCGGAGTTAATTAGAGTCCAATTTAGAGCTTCCTGTCTCCTGGACTAGAGAGGAAAAACACTTTATTATTGCTCAATGCCCACCAGGTCTGCTGAAGACAGGGGCGTTTCCGGTAGAGCCATCGTGGGGCATGCCAGCTGCTCCCCAGGTCAACGCCGCTCCTAAGGCACAGACGTGCGGACGCTAGAGAAGCCCAGAGCTGCGGGCAAGGCCCACCGACCTCCACTTAATGAGGCTTTCCACGTCAAAGGAAGTACACCTATATTGTTCGCCTTCTAGTAAAGCAGCCGCAATTAAGTTCTGCGGGGTCAAGGGGCCAGGCCGCATTTGTTGGGCTCCTTGTCACCCTTTAGTAGAGCTAATGGCCTTAGGTGGCTGAGAAACAGAGGGAGAGGCACTGTATGAACAGACCTGCACACTCTTAGATACTCTAATCCCGCCAGCTTCTGAGCTCTGGAATAAGGCTGTGTCTCAAAGCTGAAGGTGTTAACATCTCAACGACAGCAACAATAACAACGGCTCACACGCCAGGCACTTTTAATTCTTACAACCACCTCCTGAGGAAGGTACCGCCACTCCATTTTACAGTGCAGGAGAAACTGAGGCACAGAGAGGTCGGAGGACTGAGGACACACAGCTAGTAAGCGGCAGAACCAGAACACGAACCCAGGCAGTCTGGCCGCAGGGCGTTTGCTCTCACCCACAGAATCCGTGCCCTCTCCAGCGCAGGCCGGTGATGCTGCAAAATGACAACGACGCGGTGTTTGGCCCACAGTCCTGCTGACTAGCAGCAGTTTCCCTCTTTAAAGCGAGGGGATCCACTGACCTGCCGAGCCTGATGCCTCCCAGGATTCTGGCAGCGACAGGGCTTTAATCCCTTCATTTCCTCTCGTTCTGGTTTGAAGACAATGGCTGTAAGTTCAAGGGCCTCCATGAGCCAGCAGGCCCCAGCCATCCCTCCTTCCCTCTGCACACCCCTGTCTGCTGCCCCTGCTCGTCTCACCTGGCTCCTCCTGCCTCCAGGATGGATGCTCTTCCTGCCTCTCCTGCTTCTCCTGGTTCTTCCAAACCCATGTGACACACCCTCAATTAACACCTTTGCTAAACACCCAGCTCACGGAGCCCCCTTCCTCCTTGAAACCAAAACAGCCCTGAGTGTCTTTAGGCCTCACCTTGCATCTAAATTTGCCCACTTGATATTTACACACATATATTTTTTCATGCATGGCACTGGCCCATTATCTTTGTATGCAGCTGCATCCTGGAGCCGCCACTTACTAGCTATGTGATCACCTCAGGCAGGTTGCTTAGCTTCTCTGTGCCTTAGTTTCCTTGTCTGTAGAATGGGGATCATGACGGTGTCTGTCTCACAGAGTTGTGTCCAGTTAACACAGGAAAATCACTTAGCCTGGTGTCTGGCTCACAGTAAGTGCTCAATAAACACCAATTGTTAGTGTCTGTCATCCTGGAGGACAACTTCTTGAGGATGCAACTGCCTCTGATACTCACATGAGCCCCACAGTGGGCCTGGCACGGGGCAATTTCCAGGGTTAAACACCCCTGCGGGTAGACGTGCCTTTCACCAAATTTGCTCCAACCACCCATCATGGAAAAATGTCAGAGTCTGGCACACAGTAGGCCTCTGACAGACATTTATGGAATGAATACACAAATGTCTATTCAATGGTACTTTGTACATTAAATAGCACTATCCGCAAAGTTAATTGGTTTCACTGATTTTTTTTAGCATGACCAGTATTGACTTACAAGTATCTATCTTTTTGTGCACTCGTCTAAGAGTTCCTTTTCTCTTTGACCCAGCTTTGGAGGACCAAGGTAAGGATGTGGAAAGAACCAGGGCCTCCTGCCTCCTAGTGGAGGGGCCTGGTGCAGCCCACCCCAACTACCCAGTGTCCCTGGGCCTTGGATGTCTAAGAACTGGGGTCTTCCTGATGCTGACTCACCATGCCTACTCTGCCCCTGACAAGGCTGGTACCCTGCCCCTAAAGCCAAAGGAAGCCCCTGTCCTTCTTAGACAAAGATTCTAAGCTGATACATCCCTGTCTATTTTTGCAGGTCAGGAAGAGAGAGAGAGAGGTGTGGGTTAGCAGCTTTGGAAATCAAACATCATATCTCCTTGCACCAGGTTCTAGTCTACACTCCTCCCTCCATGTAACTCCAAGCTCCAGGACCTTCCAGAGTCATCCAGGCCTCAGTTGCTATTGTTGCTTACGTTCAGGGTCAAAATTGTTCCGGTTTGTTTTGATGCCACTGGAAAACCCCAGTGGATTTTGAAAAATGGAGATGGTCCCAGAAGCCAATGCTGGGCCCGTATTTAACCAATTTAACTCTGCAAAATGCTCCAACCATACACATGCTTGGTCTGTTGCTCGGAGCCTCTTTTTAAAAGGCCAGAGAGGAAATAAAAATGAATGATGACAAAATGTCCACATGGGTAGAAAAACAGAATAGCCTGAAAGTTCCAGGGCAGGAACTGACACAATTTAATTAACTATTTGGAATAAACATGTTTAGTGCTGCTAGCAGAGCTGTTTGTTTGCCTTCGCAAAATAATGTTCTTAATAAGTCTGAGATTAAACCTTCTAGAGATTAATTAAATGCAACACCTTGACTTGAAATGTTAGGAATGGCCAAGCAGGCGTAATATTTTCTTTGCACATTGTTCGGTGGCTGTTGTTGTCTCGCATAAACAGTTCCCGACCTCTGTTATGTGTTGTATAAAAATTGTTATTGTGATTTGGCATTGGCACTCAATATAAAATGCGTATTTCTTAAACAGTCTAATAAATGTTTAACAAGGAAACAAGGTGGATAAAATTTAAACTGTGACAGTAGCGGGGGACACTTTTAATTACATCCCGGAAGTCACAGGCTGCTCTCCGAGACAGATCAATGATGTTTGTGACTAGCGGTGTCACTTAAACCAGAATAATCGTAATATCTGCCATTTATTGAAAAAGTATCATATCCCAGACATTGCGCTCACTGTACATCTGCCATTCACAACAGCCCTCTGAAGGAGTATCATTATTCTCATTTTATAAAGGAGAAAATTGGGGGTCAGAAAGGCTAAACAACTTGCCAGAAGCTCCAGAGCTTCTAAGTGAAGGAAGTGGGGAAGGAAGCCAGATCTAACTCGCAAGTCCATGGCCACCAGCCGCCCAGCCTCCAAAAACAAGAAACACAGCCTGGGAGATTCTAATCACACGCTAATTGCATGACAAATTACGAGGAAATGACACTAACCGATTTTATTTGATTGCTCATAGAAAGGCATTTTGCTGTCAATGATTGTTTGGGGATAAAATAATTACAATTGGTCTTGTTAGGAAAAAAGATACAGCCTAACCTTATGAGAGAATAGAACACAGGCTTTTTTTCATCTTGCGGTAAGTCTCCTTGATTAATTCCAACTCCAAAATTCTGCTCCTGTCATCTGCACTGCAGTCGGGCTTGTCACCTCTGAGGGTTCTGCACTTACCGACTTTGACTGTTCAAATCCAGCAGTGAGAGACCCAAGCCCCAGGGACCCCTGGGGCACCCTCTAGTGGCTGTCAGCACAAGTCTGCAGAATCAAAGAAACTGGGAGCAGAAAGGGGCCACCATTTAACTACTTTTGCACGTGCCCGTGAAAGCCAAGAGGGGTACATCACCAGATGTCACACGACTTGAAAAATCAAGGGCATGAATAATGTAAAATTGTTCTTAACATCTGGTTATGCAATGATGTCCTGAACTAGGACGGTCTTGGGGCACGTCCTTAACAATCAAATGCCAACAGATTCTTCTGGCCTGAGTCAGGGTTGATCAATGTTCGACGGTGCTGCTTCAACAGGAATCTGAGCTGTAGGTGCGGTGGGACGACTGGGCACTGGGTGGCCACGGCAGGCTCGACGGGACCCCCTGCTTTTGCCAACCTCCCTCTGAGCCAGTGCCTATACCGAGTACTTTCCCTGCGTATCTTATTTAAACCTCATTTTATCATTACTGTTTTACAGATGAAGAAACTGAGGCCCTGGCAGGTGAAATAACTTGCCCAGGATCACCCAACCAGTGTGTGGGATTCCAACCCTGGCAAACAGATGCCAAAACCAGGCTCTTCACCATTACGCACTCATGTGCAACTGGATATTATAAATATTCCTTATATAAGCAACAAATAATTGGTTTCTGTTTTATGAAGACTTCTGCAAATTAACAAGAGCTTTTCTGATTCTGCCCCTCCAACATCCTGTTGTATTCAAGACCTGACAGTTAATTACTGTACCAGACACTCCGCAGCAGAGATAAACATCAGAGCCCCCCGCCTTGTGTGCCTGCCACTGTGATCTGGCCCAGGCTGGGCCCACAAATGGCTAATGAGGTTAAATACAAAATAAGATAAGGATAAAGCAGTGAGGCTGTGCAGGTTTTCTGGGACAGGCACATGGCACTTGGGTTTAAACAAAGGTCTAAATAAGGAAGAGAAAATGTTCTCTATCCCAGACTGGGCTGGAGGAACAATTTCCCACCCTACTTCACACACACACACACACACACACACACCCCTTCTCTCTCTCTCTCTCACACACAGACACACCCCTACCTCACAGAGATGTACAGACATTGAGTGGAGCAGTGATGTCTCTTCTAACCACTCTGTCATCTCTTTGCCTTATGGAGGCACAGGATGCAGGGGGTGAAAGGGCTGGCTTAGGAATCAGGTAAACTGGCTCCTGTTCTGTGTCAATACTAAAGCAGTGTGACCTTGAACAAGTGCTCCCATCTGCACAAAGGATCTGGAGCTGTGGAGCTGCATCCAGCTATCACTCTGCAAATTACGTGTTATTCTTACAGGACCTCCCTTACATGTGGCTTGAGAATCAGCAACTTGAACTCATGCCAGAGGTGCTGGAAACATCTAGTGAAATTAATTCCCCAGCCATTTGGAAAGAGCAAAACTCAAACCTTTCCTGCCCTCAAAAGAGAAGGTCCTAAGTTCTCTGCAGCTGGACTCCCAGATGAGAAGGGTCCAACAGGAGGGGGGGAGTGGGGGAAACTCCAACAGCACAACTTGGGAGCCAGGTGGCAGGTCAGGAATCAGGGCTGGAATGAGCGACAGAAGTTAAGCGGAAGGGGTACCAGGAGAATGTTTTACACAGAAGCAGCTATCACTCCCTGCTTCCCCCTGGGCAAGTGATTTCTTGCCTTGCCTTGGTCATCTCTCTCTCAGCACAGCAGGCGGCCATTTCATTAAATGCGTCATTTGCAGCCCATCGCTGCCTGGGAGTGTACTTCCCTCCGCCCTGCATGGTCCTGCTTCCTTCTTTAAGGGGATCAAACCTCCTGCCCTCATTTCTGAAACTTCTCAGAGCTCCATCGGGACCAGGCCCTAATGGCCCGTCACACTGAAAAAGTACAGCTCTCCAAAGAGCTAACTCGCTTTAAAAGCCAGCCTGGAATAACATCTTTGGCAGGAGAAAAATCAATGCCGGGACAGCCCTCCTGTCAGGGACCCAGATTAGCTTCCTTGAGAGCATAGCGTGCAGAATCTGAGCACTTTGTCAGCACTGGGAGAAGGCATGCTGGCCACATGTTCGCTTGGTGTCAGTGTCATCTTTCTTGGGAACTTGATTTACCAGATGACAGGGTTATTTGCTACTAACTTCCCAGGTTCAGGATCAGAGCAAGCCAGAGAGCTCATCCAGCCCTGTCAAGTATTCGGGTCTGCTCTTGTTAGCCCCTGAAGGTCCTGCCTTCCTTGTACAACTGGACACATAGCTCAGTGGTCAGGAAGAGGCTGAGGAGGAGGAGGAGGAGAGCACAGTGGTCAAGGGTGTGGGTTCACATCCTGCCCCTGGCTCTTACAAGCTGAGTGACCTTGTTCAATCATTCTGTGCCTTAGTTTCCCCATCTTTGAAACAGGGATGATCAGAGGAACTGTCTTAAGGTATTGTTTAAAGAGTAAAGGAAATAAAGCAGCCTTAGTGCAAAATGAGATGTCAATGCTTGCTGTTGCCATCATCGTCGTCGTTATTATTTTTATTATTATTACTGGAAGGTCAGTAGATGAAGGTTCCCATGGCCAGGCCACACAGACAAGAGAGGCTGTGTGATTATGGTATAAACAGAGAGAGTTCCAGGTTTGAAGTCAGGAGGCCTTGGCTCAAACGCCTGCTCTGTAACTTCCAGTACAATCACAGCACACGCAAATTTAAATTGGGCACATTCAACTATATGCATTTGTCACAAACAAGAAACAGAAAGTCAACAAATGAACTTTTTCACAGAAGCAATTCTTGCTGGGGTTAGGTGATATCTCACTGTGGTTTTGATTTGCATTTCTTTGATGATTAGTGAAGTTGAGCCGGCATGGACGTGGAGAGAAAGGAACACTTACACACTGTCGGTGGGACTGCGAACTGGTGCAACCGCTATGGAAAATAGTATGGAGATACCTCAAAGGACCACAAGTAGACCTACCCTTTGATCCAGCAGTCCCACTACTGGGGATCTACCCAAAGGAATAATGTCATTTTATCAAAAAGACATTTATACTAGAATGTTTATTGCAGCACAATTCAATCGCAAAGATGTGTAATCAACCCAAGTGCTCATCAATTCATGAGTAGATTAGGTGATATACGTACACCACAGAGTACTACTCAGCCATTAAAAAATAAATTAATACCTTTTGCAACAATCTGGATGGAACTGGAGACCATCCTCCTAAGTGAAGTATTGCAAGAATGGAAATCCAAACACCACATGTCCTCATTATTAAATTGGAACTAACCGATCAGAACTCATGTGCACAGATGGAAGCAAAACTCAACAGAAATCATGCAGGTGGGAGGAGGGAGGAGAGGATGGTGGAAATCATACCTAACAGGTAGAATATACACTATCCAGGTGATGGAAAAAAAAAAAAAAGAAAGTCAACAAATAAATAGCTACCTACCACATCACTCAGAAAGCAAATGCCCCCAGTAAGTGTGGAAGGGAAAACTCAAACCTGCTGATCCCTTGGACAATCCCAGCTCCTTTAG
>CAUYSK010089475.1:0-20779 GCA_963575035.1 Avahi laniger
TTTTTTTTTTTTTTTATTTCAGCATAATATGAGGGTACAGATGTTTAGGTTACGTGTGTTGCCCTTGCCCTCCCTCCCCCCTCAGTCCAGGTTTCAAATATGTCCATCCCATTGCGTGGTGCACATTGCACTCTTTGTGTACACATATACCTGAACAGTGACCAACCTAACTATCAGAGTTAAGATTCTATACCAAAAGATAAAAAACTCAGGTAAGCAGCTCTGCTGAAAGAATTTTGTCTTAATGAGACTCATTTTTGTTTGTGCTACTTGTTGCAATATAAAAAAATTTATGTGAGCAGATTATATAGAAGTAGCCGACTCCCATCAATAACACTGGTACAAGAAAAAACTGTACTCTTAAATGAAATACTCTAATCGTAGCCTTATCACTTAAAAGAGAAATATTGATACCCACTACAGACAAATTTTAAAAGCTTTAACTTCTTTGTCTAAATGCTCAGAATACATTGGTTTTCTTTATGTGATAAGCCAAGGTTAGATGGCAGTAGAAACTACTACTGGCAAAAAGTAATCTCTTTGGAATTCACATTCTCTTTGGCAATATTCTACAAACGCTAAATAGCATTTCACTGGGAAGCCTTCAGGAACTCTGCAAGCAGGAGAAATTCTAGTTGTTCATTTGTTGAGTACTTAATTGAGAATACAATTATTGTTTCATACTTCCTGATTTACATCTAATTTCAAAGACAGGAACTTTTTTTCTGGTTTAATAGCAGTAGACATTATTTTTGAAGAAATGGCCATAACTAATATATAAATGTCCAACTAATGTGCATTTTTCAAACACCTTCTATATTTGCAACAGAATACTTTAGTCATACAGAATCTGTCTTGGAATCCTCATATATTTAACAGAGAAAAAGAAATGTTGTTCTGATTGAAGTTGGAGCAGAGGACCCATGGGCCTTGGGTCATCATGGGCCCCTTTGCTTAAACCTTCCCTTTTTCATCCCACTGGAACTTCAACAAGACTAAGTGGGCAATTGTTTGTTCTGAAGAACAAAGGTCTTGCCTACCATAAGGAACACTAGATTAGAAGCACTGAGCTTCCAGATTAGCAGAGCCCGTACTGGAGGGTTACATCACTGCATGAAAGTGGACAACTCTAAGATTTAGTTTTTGTACCTGTGAACTGAGAAGAGGATTCCACAAAGTTGGGAAACATAGGAGATGAATGTTTTTAAACAGTATGCAAGGTTTCCAAATAATATGGTCAATGCATTCTCTTCAACCTCCAGACATTTAAAGCAATGGATCCAATTGTCTAATAATATGTTTATTCTATGTGTAGCAACTATGTAAATGTCCTATAGATGACATCTAACTATAGGATCTGGAAATTTAAGTTATATTAATATTAGTAACATTTCACATTGTTTATGGGATCAATTGATCTGCTGAAACTTTCAGTAATTACGTAGTGCATTTCTTTGTGATTTCTTTGACCATTTTTATACTTAGAATGTCCTCTCATATGTAGGATAGGTTAGACATTAGCCTATATTTTCCTTAAATTTTTTAAATACAGTTTTATCTGTTACTTTGAATTCATTATCCGAATTTTTTTCAAACATGGTATGAGGTGAGGATCTAAAACTATTTCTTTTTAAATTTTTCTAATACCATTTAAAAAAATAATCCACCCCTTTTCCATTGACTTGTGAGGCTACCTTTATCATTTTTAATTTCCCATAAATCTTTAGTCTATGGCTTCGATTTTTATGTTTTGATTTTTCATAACTTATTTTTTATTATTAGAAAAATTTTTCATAGACATTCTGCAAAAAGTACAGAAAGGCATAAAAAAGAATATGAAAATTCTCCATAAATATTCAAATTTTGGAGAATTTTCTTCCAGTCATATATATATATCCCCAAAGGATGCTATAATTTTCACCAAGGAATAGCCCAAAAATCAGGCTCAAGAAAGTAAAGATAGTTGCTGAACTAGTTTCTAAGAAAGGTGAGTGCTCTGTAGCCCAAAGTGCAGATGTAAATTGAAGCACAAAAGTCTAGAGATAGAAGTTAGGCCAGTACATAAGAGAAAAGGAAGGCTGTAAACCTGTAAGTATGAGCAAACATGGAAAAACAAGCCAAAAACTCCCGTGGCGGTATGAGCTGTGGAGAACAAAAACATCTAGCAAAACATTTTAAAATTATTGGTGAGCTATCTCCCTCATCAGATAGATCTTCAGTAAAATCCACATTACTCACTAAGGTTGTTGTTTAACCGTATTCTTTATACAATTGTCTTCAAATTGTTTGTACATATACTGTAAAATAAATTTGAACAACTGTAAACCCCTTGAACCTTTTTAGATTCACATCAGGCATTTTTTGTTATGTTTAAATAATTTCAAAACATAATTTATGACAAAGGGCAAGTATTGACATTTTAAAATAGAACTACGTCATTTGTTTATCATATTTAATAGAATTTAAATATGACAGCAGTTTGATACCTACCAATATTCACTAAAAAAAATGATAAAGATCTTCTTTAATAGCAAAGGGGGCGATGCGAAAAGACAACCCAAAATATACCTTGGCACATTTTCAGACAGACCTATGTTAGGAGAGAATACACACACCAAGAATTGAAGGTTTAGATAAGAATTCACTTAAGAATATTTGTTCCTTCTTGGAGCAAGAGGAATGAAAGCCAGCTATCATCTGGGACATAGTTGTGAATTCTTCCTTTCTTCCTTCTTTTTTTTCTTTACATTTTTTTCCTTCAAAAGTGAAAATACAAAAAAAAAAGTGAGAATACAGTGTATGTATATATGGTTTTGAATCCTAGAATTTTCACATGGAATTATTTTAGGTTAAGTATACTTCAAATACATTTTAAATATTTTATATTATTCTATCATGATTGCATACTATTAGTCAATTATCAATCTTGAAACACTAGTTCAGCAGTCAGCTGGGGATTTGAGCACAGATTCTTTTCAAATTTCGAAGTATACAATTTCCAGATCTTCTATGGCTTTGAATTCTGTTGTATGCCATTTCGAGTTATTAAGGTTGTGGTCTCTTGCTACCTGAGCTGAGGGAATTGTGGAACTTCCCCAGACAACAAATTTAGAGTTTCACAGCACTCTCTAGAATAAATACTTTTCAAGCCTACCATTGAATATTTTCTGGTGCCTTCAAATAGTTATTTTCAGTATTTTTGCTCATGTTTTTGCTCATGTTATCTGTGGAGGAATCTCTTGACCTTTTCCTGTCATTATTATAAGAGTTCTGCCTTTTAGGTTATTAAAAATCTTTGCTAATTTGATACAGTGAAATGTATTGCTCTTTTAATATTATAGTTCGGATAACTAATGCGATTGAGCATTTTTTTATGGTTATTGGATATTTGTATTTCATCACTTGTAAATTATTGCTCATTTCCTTTGCCTGTTTATTCTTCTGTAATCTTATTTTTTTCATATTGATTTAGAAATATTTCCATTATTAAAATATTATCCCTTTGCCCAAAGTCTTTAGAAACACATCCATGTTAGAGATTTGCCTTTAAATTATGCTTATGATATGATTAACATATAAATCGATGCTTAAAGGAGTAACATCTCTACAAATTCAGTCTTATGTAGGGGGCCAGTTTATCTTTCCATTTATTTGAGTTGGTTTTTATTCCAATAATATCATAAATTTTAAAACAGTTCTCATTTATTACATTTCTAATGTTTTTATTTACTGATATAGCTAGATATTTTCATGATGTATTTTTTCATTACAAATTCTAACTGGTTACTGTTATTAATATTCTATGGAAAACCTATTCCTGCCTTACCAATTTATATCATTTTATAAAAGTTTTTTATAAGTATTATCTCATTTAATTCTCATACCAACACTATTATGCAGGTACTTTTATTATCCCCATTTTTATAGAAAATCTTTCAGTCATACAAAAATATATAGCAAATAATATAATGAACATCCATGTATACACCAGCCATTTAAGACATTGTATATTTTACTCTGAATCTGCTTTTGATATCATTCATCTCACCACCCACAGTTAACTACTCTTTTGAATTTGGTTTTCATCATTCCCATGCAAGTTTATGTATATTTATGATATGGGTATGGAGCCATAAAAATATGTAATATTGTTTTTTCATCCTTAAATTCATTTATAAATGATGCCATGCTGTGTATACCATTTACATTTTTTTATTTAATATTATGTTTTCACATTTATCTATGTTCATACGTGCATCTCTAGCTAATTCATTTCAGCTGCTTTATAATTTTTTTTTGTATAAAGGCATTGCATTTTGTTTATGGTCTCATGTTTGTGAACTCATAAGTTACTATAAATCTATACTATTGCAAATATTCATGAACATTTTTGCATTTGTCTCTTTGTGCACAAGTGCTAGGGTTTTCCTATGATATAGCACTAGGAGTAGAATTGCTGGGACTTAAACTATGCACATCTTCAACTTTGCCAGATATTGAAAAATTGGTATCAGTTTACACTACCACTAACAGTTTTTGTAAGTTTCCATTTGCCAATGCATGGCACTCTAAGAACTTAACTTTTGCCAATTTGATGAGTGGGAATGGATATTACACCTTTAAATTTTATATCATCCCAATTTCTACCTAGGTTGTACGTCTTTTCAAATTTTATCATGCATTTTTCCTTTCTTTTCATCCATCTATTACCTTTCATATACCTTTCCTCATAATATACTGGGTTCTTTGCCTATTCCTTATTGATTTTTAGTAGTTTGTTAAATCATCAGAATAAAAATTATTTTTTGATTATATGTACTGAAAATATTTTTGGATTTTCTTTTGCATTCAGCTGTTTTTGAATTTTAAAAAGGTAAAATTTATAATTTTTCATTGAGATTAATTTCTAACTTTGGAAATTTTTGACCAAAAAGTTCTGTAAATATTAACTACTATTTTTTTTTAGTGATTGAAATTTTTTTAGTTTTTGTAATAAGCTTTTTTTTGTCTCTGTGGAATTTTACTGGAATGAGACAAGTGATAAAATATTATTTTTACATCAGATAACTAATTTTCCTAGCACCATTTGTTAAATAATGCACTGATTTTATATGTCGCCTGCCATAAATAACATATCCATATATATGGCTCTGCTTCTTGTCTTTTTTTCACTTTTATTTGTGTATATTTTATACTTAATTTATTTCTGTGTCAAAGTTTATGTTACTTCAGTTTCTTCTGGAATATCTTTTTTGTACTGTGCAAACTCCTCTTTTGGTTTAGCAACAATTTGTTCCTTTTTGTTAAGGATCACCTTGCTGTTACAGGGGGCGCTCATATGTATGGGTTAATTGGACCATGATCTCTGTAAGAAAATTGATGTATCTTGGGTGCTTTGTTCACCTAGATGTACTCAATGACCAGAAAAATCTACATCTAAACCCTTAAGTTCAGCAGGATTCTCTGTATTTTTAAGCATATGCAGCAAAAATTCAGCACTCTTCTTGGGCCATCAACCAGGTGTCCAGCCTTACTGTTTGGCCTGGGCACATCTACCAGCTCTACCATTGGAATGTGGGAATGGTGCACATCCTTTCTATAAAGTGACATCTTTCAGATACTTGGTGACTTTTCATATATGCACATCTTTGCTGCCTGGGCAGTTTCAGGGGTGTTCTTAATGTGAACACAAAAACTTGAACTTATTAATTTGCATGATTTTGTAGGGTTTTCTGGGTTAAGGGAACAGTGAATGTTTTTCACAGATCACCTCAGGCCATTTACCGAAAGAGTTTCTTCTTTTCTTTATCTTCTATTTCATTGGTATTTTTGTCTTTCTTTGTGCAAACAACATACCAAAATAACTACTTCATTTTATAATAAGTTGTTTAGTCAGGAAAGAAAGG
This sequence comes from Avahi laniger, assembly GCA_963575035.1. Taxonomy (NCBI): domain Eukaryota; kingdom Metazoa; phylum Chordata; class Mammalia; order Primates; family Indriidae; genus Avahi; species Avahi laniger. The sequence continues at coordinate 5,907 of CAUYSK010089475.1, forward strand.
ACCCTTCATCTTTTGCCAAATTATCTAAGTTTTTCTTGGTCTTTTGTTCTTCCTTATAAATTTGTAGACGTAGCTTATCAATGTCCATGACAAATATCCAGTTTTGATTTTAAATGTAATTTCACTACATTTGTAGATTAATTTAGAAACGATTAACACAAATATTTTAGACTGAGCTTTCTCATTCACTGGAAATTTGTGTCTTACAATGAAGTTTTATATTTTCTCCATAATACATCCAATCTTTAGTTATAGGCATTCTCAAGTACCTGATACTGAAATTATTCATTTCACAAACACAAATTGAATATTAATTATATGCCAAATACGATTCTTAGTTATTTGGACACATTAGTAAAATAAATAACAATCTCTTCCCTGAAGATACAAATAGTATAATAACAAAGCAGATAAATAAATGATAACAGTGCTATTCTAGCATGGCTGAATAAGTTTCTAACCAACTGGCCTTTCCAAAGATAATAACTATAAACTCTTGATACCGACTGAACTGAACTACCTGAAGGCTGTAGAGAGACTAAAAAAGCATGATAGTACTCAAGGAGACCCAAAACTTGGAAGAAGGACTGACTCAGGATGAGTTTCCTGTTTCTGTATCCTTCAGTTCTATGGGTAAGCCAAAACAAGCTGCCTATGGCTCTACCTGGGGAAGATAAAACTCTGGTAGGAAATGTACCATCTTTTTAACTTCTAGAACTAAGAGACAGAATTTGGAGGCAATAGTATTTGCTGGAAAGTAAAGAAGAGAATACCAGAAGGGAAAAAGCCAAAAAGAAAAGACACAAATTTGTGAAAAACTCTGTCCAAAATTCTGTCTGATCTTTGACTCATATAAGTACAGAGCAGATTGCAAGTTGCCCAGCAAGGGGAAAAGAAATGTCTGAAATGAGACTTAAGTTGCTGATAAAATCTGTGTGTGTGATTTTACCAAGTAAATTGCCCACTGAAATACAAACATTGTTCAGAGAAATATAACAGAATCTACACAAAATATCATTCACAATGTCCAGAATGGTCTAAAGTCACTTGACATATGAACAATCTGTTTTCTCACCAGCAAATACAACCAGTGGGGGTCAGCCCTGACATGTCTGAGATGTTTGAATTAGCAGACAGAACTTTAAAGCAACCCTTATAACTCTGTTTAATAAGGTGAAGAAAAGTATGTTTGTAATGAAGAAAAAAGAAATCTCAAAAAAAAGATTCTTAATGAATAATATTGAAATTATAGAAGAAATATCCAATAGATGTAATAAAAATTTACTGGATGGTTGTAACTGCATATGCAGATAGCAGAAGAATGGGTCTTTGAATATGAATATATGTTAATAGATGTGATCTATTATAATAAATGGAGACAAAAGTGATTGAAAAAATTTAAAAGAACTCTTACAGGAAAATATTAAAGTTTAAATATATGTGGAATTGGAGCCCAAAAATGTGGGGAGAAAGAAAATAGGGCAGGCAAAATATTTGAATAAATAGTGATCAAAACATTCCCAAATTTTTGTAAAAGCCATACATTTATAAACTCAGGAAACTTGGTGAACTCAAAGCAATATCAAAATGAAGGAAACCATTCTGAAAACCAGTAATATATAAAAAAGTTAAAAACAGTAAAAGAAAAGTGATACATTATGTAGAAGGAAAAACAATTCGAGTGGTTTCTGACTTCTTAGAAAATATAAGAGATTAGAAAAATAACATCTTTAAATTTTTAAATACGTAAAGCATGGTCAATCTAGAATTCTATATCCAATGAACAAAATATTTTCCAAAATAAAGAAGAACTAGCATTTTCAAATAAAAGAAATCTACAAAAAAGTTGTCACTATCCAATCTACACTAGAGAAATGCTCAGCAAATTGACTATAGTCTACAATAATTTATGATATACTTTAAAATAATCAAAAGAGTGAAATTGGAGTGTTCCTAACACAAAGAAATGCTAAATGCTTGAGGTGATAGATAACTCAATTATCCTGATTTGATTATTACACATTGCGTGCCTATATCAAAACATCACCTGTACCCTATAAATATATTCAACTATAAATATATCCATAATAATTAAAAATTTAAAAATTAATTAAGAAGCTAAAAATAAAAAGAAATACTAAAGAAAGTCAGTCAGTATGAAGGTACTTGGATTTTTAGGAAGGAATGAAAGACATCAAAAATGCTGACTATCTGAATAAATACAAAAGGCTGTTTTATTTCCCATTTACTTTCTCTAAAGTACATTAGATTGCTTAAAGCAGAAAATATAACATTGTCTTGTGGGGGCTATAATGTATGTAGATGTATGTAATGTATGTGATGTATGTGACAATTATAACTTAAAGGATGTGGGTGGTTAATAGACTTATATGATTCCAAGGTTTCTGTATTTTATGTGAAGTGGCATAATATGAACTCTAAGTAGACTGTGAATAGATAAAAATGTATATTTTAACCCCTAAAGCAATCACTTATAATATGCAAAGAGACACGACTAAACAGTCAATAGATAAATAGAAATAGACTCCTTAAAGATATTCAAATAATCCAAAATGAGGCAAAAATCAGTAGCAGGAGGACAAAAAGGAGAGAAAACAAATAATAAAACTGCAGATCAAAATCCAACCACATCAACAATTGAATAAAATTTAAATGGTGTAAACTCTCCAAAAAAAAAAAAAAAAAAGGAAAAATGGCCGGAATGGAGAAAATGTACAATCCAACCATATGTTGTCTACGAGAGACAGACTTTAAAAAGACACAGATAAATTGACAAGAAAAAAAAATATACCATGTAAATGGTAAGCACAGAAGTCCAGAATTGGAAAAATTATTAACAATGGGAGAAAGTATGTGCAAACTATACATCTGACCAAAGTAATATCCAGAATCTACAAAGAACTCAAACAAGTCATCAAGAAAAAAGCAAATAACCCCATTAAAAATGGACAAAAGACATGAACAGAGTTTTTTCAAAAGAGGATAGACAAATGGCAGCAAAACATATGAAAAAATGTTCAACATCACTAATTATCATGGAAATGCAAATTAAAACCATAGTGAGATGCCACATTATCCCTATCAGAATGGCCATTATTCACAAAACAATATATGTTGGTGTGGATGTGGGTAAAAAAGAAACACTTATACACTGTTGGTGGGAATGTAAACTGCATAGTACAATCTCTATGGAAAACAGTATGGAGATTGCTCAAAGAACCAAAAGTAGACCTAGTATTCGATCCAGCAATCTCACTACTGAGTATCTACCCAAAGGAAAACAAGTCATTATATCAAAAACGACAGCTGCACCTGAATATTTATCACAGCACAATTCACAATTGTCAAGATATGGAATCAACCTAGGTGTCCATCGATTAATGAGTGGATAAAGAAAATGTGGTACATCTATACCATGGAGTACTACTCAGCCATAAGAAGGAATGAAATAATGTCTTTTGCAGCAACTTGTATGGAACTGGAGATCATTATCCTAAGTGAAATATCTCAGGAATGGAAAAACAACCACATGTTCTCACTAGTAAGTCGGAGCTAAACAATGGGTACATACAGTCATAAAGTGATGTAAAGCATGTTGGAAACTAAAAAGGGTGGAGGGTAGGGAGTAGAGGGATAAAGACTTACCTATTGAGTACAATGTACGCTATTCTGGTGACAAGCACAGTAAAGGCTCCGACTTCAGCATTATACAATTCATCCATGTAACAAAAACACTTGGACTCCCTTAATATTTTGAAAGAAATAAAAAAAAATAACTAAATAATATACAATGTTAGGAGATAAGAAGTATTCTGTAAATAAAGAAAAAAACAGAGCAGATTATAAGGATAGGGGTATACAGACCTTACAATTTTAAGTTAGTTGGCAAGGGTGGACCTCATCGAAAAGGTGACTTTTAATCAATGACAGAGGAAGCTTTTCATGGTCACGAGGTAAGAAGCCATCAAGTTCAGTCTTGTAACCTAGTTGGAGCAGGCTCCTGCTGCTGCTGCTGAAGAGATGACTGAACTCCAGACAGTTCCTTAGTCATTGTATAGTTAATTCTGTTCCTTGTTTCAGCCATTCTGATCCTTGTATCATTCACATGCCCTTTCCTGGCTGTTCCAAAAAATCACAGGAAGAAACTAGATCCATTATCTCAAGGTGTGGGGAAAGAGACACCTGGAATTATTTTCATACCAAGACCATACTCAATGATGGAGAGATAATTCATCCAATTCATCCAAAAGTAAATTGATTTGGGTATGGTAAACTGAATGAATGCTGTGACATTTAAAAAAGATTAAAAGGCAGAATGTTACTAGAGATTGTCTTCCAGTTTGAATTTGAGAGACAATTTTTTAACACATGCTATTGAGCATGGTCCTTGTTAGGTGCTGTGAATACAAATATGAATGAGAAAAGAACTCTGTCCTCAAGGGCAGCGATTCAAATAAATAACTATATATATATATATTTTTTTGAGACAGAGTCTCACTCTTTTTGCCTGGGCTAGAGTGAGTGCCATGGTGTCAGCCTAGCTCACAGCAACCTCAAACTCCTGGGCTCAAGTAATCCTTCTGCCTCAGCCTCCCAAGTAGCTGGGACTACAGGCATGCGTCATCATGCCCGGCTAATTTTTTCTATATACTTTTAGTTGTCTATCTAATTTCTTTCTATTTTTAGTAGAGATGGGATCTCGCTCTTTCTCAGGCTGGTTTCGAACTCCTGAGCTCAAACAATCTGCCTGCCTCGGCCTCCCAGAGTGCTAGGATTACAGGCGTGAGCCACCGCGTCCGGCCATAATATTTTGTGATAGATGTTGTTATGAAAGTTTGCTTAAAGTGAATGGGGAAAAATGGAATATGTCTACTGGGAAGGTAAAAGAAAACTAGGGAGAAGATGTACAATTAGATAGGTCAGGAAGGATGCTCAGTTACACATGATGCTCAGTTACAGCTTAGGTGGATAAAGAAAAACAGTGGATCAAAGGCAAATATTTGGAAGTGTGAAAGTGAAGGGCATGTGGCATACACAGGGAGCAGCCCCAAAAGAGCTGTAACGTAGGCTTTGTAGTACAAGACAAGACAGAGAGTAAGATAAGGATGAGAGTGAGAATGTTTAAAATGCTGAAGAATTTGGTTTTGTAGAGACACATGATGCTTTCAAGTACAAGAACACCATAATCAAATCTGTGCTTTGAATTATACCTCTTGCAACCACGTGAAGGATGAGTTGCTAAGAGTAGATATTGAAGAAGGTGAAACTAGTACAAGGCTTTGGTCAGGGTCTAAACAAGAGATGAGTCCCAAATTAAGGGATGAGAGTACAATGTGTATTTCAGAAATGTTTCATAGCTAGAATTAATATGCCAATTATGAAAAGGGAGGTGCAAAATGAAGAGTTTCATAAATCAGCTTGGAAAAATAAAGGCAAACATTTCAAAAGAAAAATGAGCAAATCATGTCTTAGATCTACAACAATCAGGAAGTAAGAATAGCACTGAAGTGGACTATTTGCCAAATGCTTGACTTATTACCAGCTCTAACGTGGGCATAATTTCTGATTCCTTCTGTCTATTCTTCATGTGTCACAGACAATGCCATGGGAGAGCAAGCAAAGAGGATGCTAAACCGGGGGCTTTCAAGGAGGAGTGTACAATCCTTTTCTTCAGTTTTATTGTCTTATTGATATCTGTATCTAAATCTCCATTGCAGAATCTCAGAATGAAGAGGGACAACCAGTGAGAATGGTTCCTACATAAAGGAATGAAGGAGAACTCACGGAAAATGGAAAGACTGACAGGTGGAGACAAATCAAACAGACAGCTGACATTCATTGGAAGATGATGACGGAGACGGTGCTGGAGAGGATGGAGTGGGTGCTGGAGAATCAGGATTTGATTCTGTTGCTGGACGAGGGGAGCTGACCACTGAAATCAATTTCTTGAAAAAGGTATCTAGGGTTGTTGGCACACCTTTTTCTTTTTTTCATTATAAATGGCCTTGTAGCAGCTGATGTTCTCACTAACTGCACAGTAAACCTTTGTAAGCCACTCAATGTTACGATCTTGCACCTCGAGTTTAGCAAATCCTGCTTAAATGAGATGAAACCTTTCAACTAATTCTTTTGTCATAAATTTTCTTGGCTCTGGGTCTTCTGATTCTTCATGTTCTTGTGTTTATCAGTGGCTTCTCTATCTACCAGTGAGACTAGTCTCTAAAGTAAATAAGCCGTGCCAATGAACTGCTTATGCCATGAGGGTTTATTTACATGGATGGAAGAGGCTAGTTCCTGAATTATTAATTTAATTATTTGATTATAAATTATCCTCATGGGGAGCCTTGGAAACCTATTTCTAAGTACAGAATGCCATAAATCGAGTTGTCTGTAACCTGGGGACTGCCTGTGTTTCTGTCCACATTCCATTGACCAGAAATAAATCACATGGTCCCCAACATAATCACAAGGAAGAATAAGATATGCAATTGTCTTATGTGCCCAGGAAGAAGAAAGAGTTTGTTGAACATATGACATGGTCTCAGCCACAGTCCAGATCTCTCTTGGATCTCAGGATCCAAGATCTCTGTCTTCTCCATGAGGTCTGTAGATGGCTCCTCATGGTCAGGTGACCTGTAAACCAAAATGACAAGCTGTCTGCACCCCGTCTCCCTGCCAAATACAGGATGTTTACAACAAATGTTTTGAATTTGGAAGGGAAAGAATAGAAAATATACAACAGTCGATATTCTTCAGATAGTCTTTAGTGATTCTGAAATATCAGTACACAGCTATTGTAAAAGTCTCATCCCCAAGGTGGAGGTAGGATGGGGGGAAGAGGTTGCTAGATGAGGCCTTGATTTTATTTTCTGGAAGGAATTACTTTGTAATTTTTTCTCTGTGGCCCCTGACTGTGCCTTGGAGGAGGCTCTTCCTTGCCATTATTCTCCTGAGCCACATATGAAATTTGGAGAGCATGCCCTCCCTTGGAAAAGGCATGCAAATGCTGCTTTCTTTATGTGGGAGTACAAGAATTGATTTTAGTATGTGAATTTAAAAATAAAGACTTTTTTCAAGAATGGACTTGTGGTTTCCTTGATAATACAATGCCCTCAAAAACTTTGTTGATTTCTGATCTATTTGTCTCGACCAGTACCATGTGGTCAGTAACAGTACCTGGAATTATTTCCTAAAAATATTCACATTTATTTTACATGGTCACTTCCTCACCTTCATGCCTCTTTCCCACTCAGCTTATGGTGGTTACCATTGGGTCCTCTGAACAATTGGTGTCAAGAACATCCTTACTCTGATCTTTTCTTTCAGTCACTTTGTTCAACTGGAAAAATTTTTACTGTGCCTTGTCATTCAAAATCTTCTTAGTTCAACCTCTACAGACAGTTGGATTTTCCAACCCTTAAAGACATTGAGTTTCTGAACTCTCTTTCATTTCTGTTTGCAAGCTAAGCAATTCTCCCCTGAATTCATTTCTTTGTCATACTCTGTGAAATGCAGGTAATAACAGACAACACACCCTAGGGTAGTGAAGCATTTCAATATCTAACTATAGATGAATAGTAGGTGTGCTAATCTAGCATACAGAATGGTTTTTATCAAAAATTTTTCCATATTCCCAGCCTCCAGTATCAGTTTCAGTTTAAGTAATTATCAGTTTTCCTCATCACATACCATCTACTCTAAAGCTTTGCTTCATATTTTTGGATTTTGTTGGCACAGCACCCTACTTCAAGTAAAAATCTCTGTATTAGGGTAAGTAAATTTAGCTCCTTTGACCTATTCTGAAACTTTCAGTGGCTGAATAAAATATACTTAATATTAATTATTAATACTTAATAAGATTATACAATTACTCTTGCCACATAAAGACACCTTTCCTACATTCCTCATTTATCCCAAGGGGTCAGAACTGATCAAAACAGAGGTTGGGATATGGTAAGTGCTCAAAAAATACTAGCTGTTATTATTTTTCTTGTTATCATTAATGTTAGGAGTCACAGACAGTTACAAAACTAAATAGACAGAAGCTATTTAGTGAGTGATAAACCAAGCAGTAAGCAATATTTTGAATGCAGTATTAGAAGAGAGATCCATAATGTGTTAGTTTTCTAGGGCTGCTGTAACACAAAGCACCAGAAACTGGGTGGCTTAATCAATAGAAATTTATTGTCTCACAGTTCTGGAGGCTAGAAATCCATGATCGTGATGTTGGTGGTTTGTTTCCTTCTGAGGGCTGTGAGGAAGAATCTGTTGCCATGTCTCTCTTCTAGCTTCTGCTGTTTTGCTGGCAATCTTTGGCATTCTTGACTTGTAAAAGCATCATCACAACTCTGCCTACATCTTCACTTGGTGTTCTCCCTGTATGCATATCTGCTTCCAAATTTCTCCTTTTTAAAAGGACACTGGTCATATTGGATCAGTGCCCATCCTAATGACCTCATTTTAATTTGAATGCCTCTATAAAGATCCTATTTCCAAACAGGATCATGTTCTGAAGTATTTGAGGTTAGGATTTCAACATATGAATTTGAGGGAAACAATTCAGCTCATAGCACACAATAACATATTAATAAAGAATATTGTCATTAAAGTATTTCTTAAGTTACATATTTACATAGAGGCCAATGGTTCTTACCATTCTCGTCATGAACAAGATCTAGATATTTGTATTAGAAATCGAATGTACATTCCTTCCTCTTTATTGGGCCTAATTATGCTTAAGTTAACGTATAGCAAACTGTTACAGTGCAGTGTTCTCAAGAAATACTTATTTCCCTGAGTTCAAGATGCTCTCTGTCTTCTGTATACTGTAATAAATGATTGGCTATGACAGAACAAAGACAACCAGGTGAGCAGAGTACACCTTTAAAAAGGTTGTCTAAGAAAAGGCTTCTCTCTATGCTTATGTAAAAATTACGGTGTCAGCCAAAGTCTTTTACTATGAAATTGTTTTACATTGTTAAAAAAAGAAACCTTAGTAGGCTTAATTAAATATTAAAAGAGTGAGAATAGGAAAAATCATAGAGGAATTCATTTAAGTAAAATCAATATCTCATCATTTTCAGTGTCTATTGATATTTTGTATTAATATTATTTACTTGAATAAGGTTATCCTCCTCTATTATTTACAATGTGGTGAACTGTAACCCTGTAGCTATGCTAAAGAGAAATAATGCATGTTTTAGGTCACAGATATTGCCGAATAAACTATTCTTGTAATCAGGTTGTTTTATTGAAAATACAGAAGTACTCCCACACAGAAATATTAGTGTGGATAAAAGATTGAAAGATATAGGTTTGTTTGTTTTTGCTCTAAACTACACACTTGCTTTTGTTTACTCTGAGTAAAGTGTCTTCATGAAGGAAAACAGGGTTGGCCTGAGGCCAAACATCCAAATAGCCAAAATGTAGCACGGGTTCCCCTTTGCTCAGCTTTCTGTTCTCCTCACCTTATGATCACCTTCTTTCCCCAGAGCACAGCTATTAAATATTGTGATCTTGTTTTTGGCTGCAACTTGTCTTTTTATTGCCAGCCTTCAAAAGAGAGGGCAGCACCTTACAAATACTACCCGGAAAGTATATTTGATTGAATAAATAAATGAATCAATATATCCATGAGTGAATTGTATTGAGCCTGCTATGCAGCCCAATGAGCACTGCCTTCTCCTTAATGCTAAAAAACCCAAATTAATTTCCCTGTCTTTATTTTATACTCCTTTCAGTGTTTCTAGTTCACCTAGTTAATCAAATGTAAAATTATAATTGTAATAATTAACATATAGTATAAATGAATGACCCTCACAAAGTTATTTGCTATTATATTAAATAAATCTCTCTTTTGGAGCATTTCAGCCAATGTGGTAAGAAAAAAATTAGACCATAACCAGGTCTATTTTTTTTTTTTTTGGCTAGTTTTCTAAGTAGCAAAGCTAATCCTTAGAAGACTGGCCAGGTACATAGCAGATATGCAATATAAATGCATTTGTTGATAATGAGAGAAGATGAGAATTCAAACACTGTGATGGTATCTTATGTATGAAGTCTTGGTTTTGTTATATTTTATTGAAAAGAAGATTTTTATGTCATCATTAAATGAATAGGAAATTCCTCATTATTCCCTGATAGTCTCATTTAAGTAGTTCATTTTGATGAACTTAAGTTTTGATCAAAGAAGATGATCAGTGGGAAGTCTTTTCCCATTTTAGTCATCAACTGTGGACAATTTCTTGCCAGCCTGGGAGAAAAGGGAACAGGATGTTGAATGGCAATATGACAGAGATGATTTTTTTACAGGAAAAGAGGGCTTAAAAGTTAAGTAAGTCAAAAATTGGTTTTAGAATATCGTTGAAACACCAAAAGTTATTGGTCATATCTATTTAGGTCTTTAGAAATTCAAATTTTATTATATTACCAAGAGAATGTTTAAATGAGATTTTGTAGTTATCTATAGAAACACCTAGTTAGGAACTAAATTTTCTACTGATCTTGAATATTTCAAAAACTCCTTTTGCCAGATATTCTAATAAGCATCTATCCATTTGATGAAAATCCTAAAGCAATACTCTTTACTGGATTAAATTCAGAATATATTTCCCACAAGTGCCAAAATCATGATGAAAGGTCATGTTCTCTTTATCCACACATCTGGATTGGAAATTCTCAATGGAACTTGTTCCAAAGATGTGATTATTTGGGTCTTTCCTGTATAAGATTCTTTAAAATATTAAAGTGGAGGAAAAAAGGTACTAAGAAAAATACATTTCAAAATTTAACAAGTTGTCAATGATATCAAGAACATTTTAAAGGTATGTCTAGGTGAGTAAGCACAACACAAATCAAATATTTAGGCGAAATTTCTAGTACTTAGAAATTCACAGTCTAAGATAGAGTACTTAAAACTAACATTTGGAATTATAGACATCAAATTTAGAACCTGAAAAAAATTGAATGGTCACCAATGTGCACAAAGAGGCTAAGTGATCAATAAAATTCCCCAAGTGGTTGAGTTTAAACTAGAATTCTGTTTTCCTGATTATCAGTCCAGTCCACTGTTCGTTTGTTTAAGAGTCAGATTTCTTGACTATCCCCTGTTAGAGGAGCTTGACTGGCATGAGGAAAACTCCATCACTTTTCCAATTAGAGCATGGTTAGAATTCCAGCTTCTCCAGCTACTGTGTGAACATAAGAAGTGTACTTTTTCATTCTGAACCTGTTTCCTCACTGGCAAAACTTTTATCTGTACAGATGTAAGTGTATAGAATCAAAAGGCTGACCAATCAATAGAACAACCACAGCTAGCATTTATTTCCACTGCTCAGAAATGGGAGCTGCATGGGCCCAGTCTCTGGTTAGTTTCTTTGAGGTGCAGACTTACAGGAAGGCAGGGCTAATATTAGTGATTTTATGTGTGGGAACTGAGAATCATTAATAACAACTGCTTTCTTAGAGTATCAAGATGTGTTTTACAAACTTGAAACTCTAAGAAAGCAGTCTAAGAAACTCTAAGAAAACAATATTATAACGTAACTCCTCAATATATATATTAAGCCATATATATTATGAGTAAAGAAACTGTGGAGGGCCAAGGGTTGGAAATGCATATATTTGCTATCTTGCATTTCTGCCTATAGTTGGTTTTCTTCTAAAGCCATAGCAACCCACATAATGAGGTTTATGTTTGCTTGTTTGTTTTGCCTGTTGAGTGTACTATCATAGTTAATGTATTATTTTCTGTATCAGCCAAAAACCAAAACAGGGAAAAGCTACTTAGAAGAAAACAAGTGGAAATATTTCAGCTAAAAACATTTTTAATTTTAAAAGGTCTTAATTTTGTGGTGGTAGTGTTGTTGATGATGATGTTTTGGTGAGCACATGCATTGCTGTTCAGTATGGATGGGAGTACTTCTTCACAGCTCTATCTGTTTTTAAATAAGAATCAGAGTTTTCAAACTTGCAGCCTAGTCAGCTTGGGTCAACAGGTCTATCTTCTTTGAGTGGTGCATTATTTATTTTAATTGTAGTAAATGCCTTTAACAGGGACATTCACTCTCCACAACTCCACAGTCCTCACCAATTCCTATATATTATATCTTATATTTCATTTTTTTACATTACCCAAAGGCACCGGAAAGCATTAAAGTTCATAGTCCCTGATTAACATTACTATTACTATTATTTCCTTTTCCTCCAGAGAAACAAATACAATGGTAGAAAATGAATGAAACTTAAAGGTAAGGAGACGGGAAGTAGTCAAATTATTTAAGTAATTTATAAATATGGGAAGAGGATGAAAATCTACTGAAGTAAAAAGCAGAATATAGCATCCTTAAAGCCAGGATTTTAAAAGGCAAGAAGAGAGCACTACTCTACCAGAAAGGTCCGTTGGGTAGCAGTTAGGATTGCCTTTGGTTGTATGTAACGGAAATTCAAATATGGTGGTTTGACAAAGTAGGTGTTTTTTCCCCTAATTGACTGAGAATTTCAGGGTCAGTTTAGAGCTAGTATACTGCTAAGGGAAGTCATCAGAATCAGCTCCACTCCTTTTCAACTATAATCCAGAGTATATAGATTTTGTTCTTGTGATTGCAAGATGGCTTTTCTATATCCAAGTGTCATGTCCCATTCCAGATATAAGTAAGAGGGAGGGCTAAGAAGAAAAACTACATTCTGACTTTTGAGCAGGAATGTTTTAGGTTCTCTTGAAGCCTCATCCAGTAGATTTCTGCTTGCATTTTATTGGTCTGAACTGCATCACACAGCCAAAACTAGATGGAAGTTGAATTTCTAAAATTAGAATTTCTAACTGAACATCTTGAACAAGATTAGGGTTCTGCTGCTAAAAAAAAAAAAAAAAAAGAGAGAGAGAAAGAGAGAGAAAAGATTTGAAGTACTTTGTTAATAGCTAACAATTATACAACATCTTCTACCTGCCAAGTACTTTACATAGATTAACTTATTTAATACATCTATCCTCTGCAGTAGTACCATTATATTTCTATTTTGAATATAAGTAAACTGAAGCACACAACATTTAATAACGTGCAAAAGATTACCTATCTAAAAAATGGCAGAGCCAATATTTGAAAGTAGGCACTCTGTCTGTAGACATAATGATAATATGTTGTGTTTATGACACACTTAACAGGGAACACGATTTAGAATTGGCAAGTGCAAAGAGGATGGGAGTGATGTTGTTGTCCAAACTGAAAGTCTGAATATTAAACTACATCACAGCGTGACAATCCTATTCACCATCCACATTTTCCACCTCTCTTCCTCAGCCCATGTGACTCAAGAATGAAAGACAAAAGACTCAGCTTTCTATATTTTAGTATTGGTTAAGATACTGTCAGCTTTGAGTAACAACAACTCAATAGAAATGGTCTTAAACAATAAGAACTTTTATTGGCTCCGATACAGGAAGTCCAAAAGCATAGCAAATGCCAAGTCCAGCATAAGCAGACTTCAGCTTTATTTGAATGTAATCCTCTTTCTTGTACACTCCTCTGTGGGTTAGCTTTGTTTTAGGGATAGCTTTCTTGTTGTCAAAAATGGAAGACAGAGGCAAGTGATGAAATGTTATTCCTTTTCTGTTTTCAGAAGGAAGGAGAGAAACAGGATCCCCATAGTTCTTTCTTAAGAGCAATAAAGAACTCTCTCTAAAGACTCTAGAAACTTTCCTCTTGTCCAGAATTGGGTCCCTTGCCCATTCCTGAAATAATCACTAACAAAGAGGATGTGATTATATTACAGAGTAAGAATTAATTAAAGATCACTCCTATAGTACAGATGGAGCAAGTTTTCTTGAATCACAAGTGCTTTGTGAAGGAGGGGTAATTCTCTGAATTACCAGGCATCTGTTAGGCAGGTTAGAAGAGACATTATTGCTGGGCAGAAGTTAATAATGTTCAATGATATATAATTGTTAAATTCCAGAAAAGCAAGTTAATGGGAAAGTAAGAATTAGAAAACATATAAAGTTTTCTGACTAGTATCAGATTTCCAGTCAGTAATACCAAATACTAGAAGACATTAGAGTGATGTACTTTTTCAAAATTTCTCAGGGGAAAAACATGATTTTTCAATCTATAGTTATACTCCCAGCTAAACTATCAACCAAGGTTAAGACCAAAATAAATACATTTTCACATATATAAAGATATAGGAGTTTTATTTCATATGAATCGTTTCTTAGGAGGTTATTTTTAGATACACTTCAGAATAATGAGAGTGAAAAAAAATGAGAAAGGTGTGGGATACAAAGCATGGTGGAAATAACTCAGGAGTCAGTCCACTGAAAATAATTCCCAGGATAATAGCTGAGTATCTGGCAAGAAGACAATTAGGTGAACAGGTAGATAAAGAGCTACAAGAAAAATGTCTTCAAGAACAAGGATGGAATGGACCCCAAGCCATGGCTAGAGTGGATGAGGAACCAGATGACATTAAGACATGACGAAGGAAGTGGATAGCCTATTGCAACAAGAAGAAAGAAAGACAAATTGGAATATCACAAACAAGAAAAACTTGTTTGAAAAAGTCAGTAGAACCTAAAGTGATCTACAGAATTAATGCAATCCCTATCAAAGTCCCATCATCATTCTTTACAGAACTAGAAAAAAATAATTCTATGCTTTGTATGGAACCAGAAAAGGCCTCATATAGCCAAAGTAATCTTAAGTAAAAAGAACAATCTGGGAGGTATCAGTCTACCAGACTTCAATCTGTTCTGGGTTTTGCAGTCATTCGACAAGGCTCCTTCCATGTCAACAGGAAGTCTCTGAGTTCCTTCAAGGCAGAGCAAGAAAGTGGAGGCTTATGCAGGGGATTCGATG
>CAUYSK010089476.1:0-38048 GCA_963575035.1 Avahi laniger
TCAAACTCCGGGGCTCAAGCAATCCTACTATCTCAGCCTCCTGAGTAGCTGGGACTACAGGCATGAGCCACCATGCCCGACTAATTTTTTCTATATATATTTTTAGCTGTCCAATTAATTTCTTTCTATTTTTGGTAGAGACGGGGTCTCGGTCTTGCTCAGGCTGGTCTCGAACTCCTAAGCTCAAGCAATCCGCCTGCCTCGGCCTCCCAGGGCGCTAGGATTACAGGTGTGAGCCACCGCGCCCGGCCTGATCAATGCTATCTTAATCAAAATCCAAGCACACCTTTGCATGAAAGTTGACAAAATGATGTCAAAATTTAGATGAAAATGTGAAGAATCTGAAGGAGCCAAAATAATTTTGAAAAAAATAAAGATGGGCTTACATTACCTGTTCTCAAGACTTATTGTAAATCCATATTAATCAAGACAGTGTGATATAAGCATAAGAATAGACATAGAGATCTTTGGAAAAGAATTGAGAATCCAGAAATAGGTCCACATATGTGGTTGACTGATATGCAACTAATATGTCAGGTAATTCAGTGAGAAAAGGGCAGTTGTTTTCTCCCCCCCCCCCAAGCAATGGTGTTAGAATAATTAGATATCCACATGGAAAAAAATAAAGTATGGGTGATCTATACTTCATAACATCATAGTAAAAACTAAACTCTAAATGAATCATAGAGGAAAACAAAAGAAAACTTTTATGATACCAGGGCAGAAAAAGATTTCGCAAACAGGAAAAGTAACAGTGATTAAAAATTGATAAATAGGACTTCAAAATTAAAAACTTCTGGTGTTCAAAAGACACCATTAAGAAAACAAAAAGGTAAGCTATAAACTGAGGGAAAATATTCACATATATATGTTAATATCTGATAAAGAGCTTGTATGCAGAACATATATATTTTTTTAAAAATTCGCACATTACAATAATGAGAAAACAAAGAATCTAGTGAAAATGAGGTTAAAAAATTTGGGCACTTCATCAAAGTTACATAAATAGCTATTAAATATATGAAAAGTTATTCAACATCATTACTCATCAAAGAACTGCAAATTGGAAGGATCCCTTGAGCCCAGGAGTTTAAGGTTGCAATGAGGTATAATGACTCCACTGCACTGTAGCCCAGGCAACAGAGCAAGATCCTGTCTCAAATAAAAAAAAAAAAAGACTGACTATAGCAAGTGTTGACAAGAAAACAGAGCACCATTGGAAAAATACTTTGCAATTTCTTTTAAAGTTAAACATACAGTTAACCAGCAATTCCACTCTTAGATATTTTCCCAAGATGAATGTGTATGTTCAAAAAATGTGTTCAGGATTGTTCATAGCAACTGTTCTCAATAGTTTCATACTGGAAAAAACCCAATTATTCATCGATTGGTAAACATTCACCATGTATTCATACAATGTGTTATGTATCCATACAATATAATACTTCTCAACAATTAAAAGGAATTAATTACAAAACATTCACAATACCGTGGAAGACTGTTAGGTGAAGCTAAGCACAAAAGTACACATAATATATTTTTCCACTTACATGAAATTCTAGAAATGGTAACTATAGTCTACAGTTATAGAAAACAGATCAGTAATTGCCTGGGATCAGGAGTGCAGGCTGGAGATTGGGAAGGAGCACAAGAGAATTTTTTACAATGTTAGAAATGTTGTATATTTTGATTGTGGTATCGATTACATGGGTATATACATTTGTTAAAATTCTTTGATCTGTACCTTTCAAATGGGGGCATTTTATTGTATGTAAACTATAGCATAGCAAAGTTAATTTAAAAAACAAGTCCCATTAATTCTCTCATCACAGTACTGTTACTGGTTTATAAGAACAATTACAAGTAAGTGTACAAACATATCATAAAATAGTCAACACAAATTAGCAGGGGAGGCAAAGATTATTCAACAAAAATATCATGGACAGTTAGATGGCTATTTCAAAGAACATCAAAGTTTAGCTTGATCTTATGCCACCACACATCAAAACAGATTCCAGGAATAGCAGAGTGAAATGTGTATGTATAACATAATTTGTCAAATGGGAGAAAATATAAATAAATATTTATTAGATCTTCTGAATGCAGAGGACTTTTTTTTTTTTTGAGACAGAGTCTCACTTTTTTGCCCTGGCTAGTGAGTGCCGTGGCGTCAGCCTAGCTCACAGCAACCTCAAACTCCTGGGCTCAAGCAATCCTCCCGCCTCAGCCTCCTGAGTAGCTGGGACTACAGGCATGTGCCACCATGCCCAGCTAATTTTTTCTATATATTTTTAGCTGTCCAGTTAATTTCTTTCTATTTTTGGTAGAGACGGGGTCTCACTCTTGCTCAGGCTGGTTTCGAACTCCTGAGCTCAAACAATCCGCCCGCCTCGGTCTCCCAGAGAGCTAGGATTACAGGCGTGAGCCACCGCGCCCGGCCCCACTTGCAGTATTTTAATGAAGATGCCCGGAAGCTTCCACCTGACCCTTCTGTTCACATCCCAGGACTTAGTCCTGTGACCAGCTTAGCTTGGCAGGAAGTTACAGCTTGGTTTTTCATTCCATGTGGCCTTGAGCCCTACTAAAAATCGTAGGAGAATGAATTTGGGGAGCTTTCCTTGCTCTGTCATCATAATGAACATTGATTGTTTTTCCCTGCATTTCTATTTTTCCAGTGACAATACCTTGCTTCTCCTCTGGGCACCATCCTTCTCCATCTCACACTCCATGAGCTTCATGTGAGTCCTATTCCAGACTCCAGGGGAGGACAAGCGCTCTGGGTCCAGTCAGTCAGAGTTGAAGTTATGATCCTCGCCTGGCCAAACACACCACATTAGAGCCAGTCCCGAGACTTTGCTGCAGTAACTGGCAAAGATAGTGCCTTCCCTGCCACACCCTTGCAGCTCCGAGGAGATAAACACGAGGCCTGCAAAGACCAGAGCCACCCCAGAGGAAAGCACCTCTGCGGGGCAGAAGGATGAATCCTGATGACATTGCGTGAGGCCACAGACTGAGCCCTGCTTGAGCTAGGATCTACCTACCCCTGGATGTTTTATTTGTGAGTTCCAATAAATTTCTTGTTTGCTCAAGCTAGTTTGAGTAGGGTTTTCTGTTCCTCACAGAGTGCTCAATAAACAGATTACATAAATGGTCACTACTAAGATACTTATCTTATTAATAGAATTTCCTACACCAGTACAGCTCTTTGTTCTTAATAGATTCTCAATCTTGATGATTGAGAGAATGGAAGAAAAAATGAATAATTAAGTGACCATAACGCGGAGCAACCCCACTAAGTTACAAGAATTTCATTAGTGTCTTTTATTCCCGATATCCTCTCTGACCATGCTTGCATTTAGGAGCCATGATTGTGAAAACATAGGCCAGATGACCTGAGATCTTTTTTAGAGCATATCTCAAGACCTTGAAAAGAAACCAGCAAGGAAAGAGCCCCCCAGTTCCAGTCAGGCTGTGTCCATATGTGAACGTAAAACCATTCCCAAATAGTTTCCAGCTAAAAATTTTCACTCGTCATCCGTTGCTTATCTCCCTGGTGATGGGATACAGTGAGGACAATATTTCAGTGTTGCCAGAAGGTGTCCTCACACACATGGGCAGCTCCTGCTCAGGTCCAAAGGTAGGAGGACAGGAGACACATTTCTGCTGCAGGTCCTACTGTGGAGCAAAATATGAAATTAATTGAAGCATTGTTACTGGTACTCATTTTGCTTCCAAAACAGATTTGAGTGAGCTTTCCATAAACGGTACATGTACAACAGATCTTTTAGAACAAGGATGGAGAAACTAGTACCATACAACAAAAGATGATTACCTCTATTAATTACAAACGTTTTTAATAATAGCTACATTTATGGGAGTTTATCACATGCATGGTTCTGAGCATTAAAAAGGATCATTTCATTTATTTCTTGAAACAAGTCTATGATGGTAGCTACCACCATTATTTGCATTTTATGATAAGGAAACTGAGCACAGGGAGGTTTACCAATGAGCTCATGGTCGTACATCAGGAACACGCGTACACAACATAGCTGAGCCACAATTTGAATCCAGACAGACTAATTCAGGACATGGGCCAGGCAAAGGTAAGGATTCAATTCCCTGCACTTCCGCTTACCAGCCGATGAACTTAGCAAGTCACTTTTCTTCTTTAAGCTTCAAGTGATACATCTATAAAATGGGGATAATGATACCTGCTTTCTGGGTTTGTGGTGCAGACTAAAAGAGGTAAACAGCTGGCACAAAATAAGTATGAGATGTGTATAGCTATGCGGGCATCCAAGTGCAACTCTTCATTACCTTGTTTAAATAATCATCCAATAATCTTCCATAATCTAATAATAAAATATCTAATGTTAAATAAATGCTAGATTATTAGCTATAGAACTATGAATTCTTTTTTCTCCTTCCCAACGGCATTTGTGAAGGATACCATCTCTCACCATTTCATTCCGGTGACGTTGCTGGAGTTATACCTCTGTGAGAATGACAAAACTTAGAAAATTAACAAGAGCATTCCAGGGGTTCAGACTGGACAAGAGAGAAGCAGTGATAGGATGTGAAATAATAACATGGGGCAGAGTGCACGTCTGTCCGTTCTCCCTACTGAGTATGCAAATCCTCAATAAAGCTCATTGAATACAAAAGCAGGATTTAGCTGGTACAGCCCGGCTCCCCTTCACTGTGTACTTTGGAAATTAGCTCTTTTTGTTCAGCCAATAACTAACAAACTCCCTGAGTGTTCTCAGAACCACAAGAAAGAGTGACATTGTCAGTCAGGCTGCTGACATGAGGGAACGATGTGGCACTGATGTCTAAAGTCAACCGATAAGTGGTTCTGTGGGGGGATGGTCCTGTCATAGAGAACAGGAAGGGGACGTCACCATAGGCCTGTGTTAATTGTGCTATGGAAAGACACAGTGATGCACATCATGCCTGTGCCTGATTACTTGAAAAGCCTTAAATCGAAGCGGTGCATGTGTGCCTGTGTGCATGTCTGCATGCATTTAAGTGAAATAGCCAAAACTCACTGGGGGCGGAATCACATACTTTCCAGATGAATTCTGTTCTGCAAACTTCAGTTGTGGGCAGTCCATTAGGTGCCATTCTGAGCCCTGCTGACGAGGTCAAAGGGTCAAGCAGGAGCACACAGGCTCAGAATAGAGCACCCTGTGCCTCACTTGCTGGGATCGAGATCTTAATCAGACTAGTACAAGCAGGCCCAAACTCGGTTTGCTCGTTAATCTAATAGAGAGCTTTCTTCTAGGGGGAAAAAAAAACCAAAAATAATTTGCAGCGAAACCCTTGACTTGTTGCTTCTATTAAGGGACGAGGCAGTGTCCCTGGAAGCCACCTGGAGCCTCGCAGGAGCTTGCTCAGTTCAGGGAGCTAAGTGGATGTGTGACCTCTGTTCTCTCCTCTCCCGCTTCTTCATTCTACTTTTTCCCCTTTCTTCCTTTCTCTTTTCATCTTCATCTTCTGTCTCTTTCTCTCTTTCTTCCTTCTCTTGTCCTTCCTTCCTTTTTATATTCATTTTTCTTGTTTCTCCTTTTCCTTACTTTTTATATCCCTTATTCAGCCTGTACTGTGCATCCAGGGAAGCAAGAAGGAGGCTGGGGAAATAACCCCAGCCAACTCGAGATCCAGGCCACACTCACCGTTTCCCAGGTTTGCATTCAATACGGACTCGACTCAAGCTAATTCCATTCCTCAGGCGCGTCATGGCACGCCCCTCGCGGTCAGCGTTCATCGTGACAAAATAAAACACAATGTGGTATGCCTTTCTGACATCCGGTGATACACGTGAGTGACTAGGAGAAAACCCAAAGAGCTCTCCTTCCTTTAAAAGCTTCCCAGTTCCTAGAATTAATACAAATTTATTGCAGTTGACGGGCAAGACTCTTAGGCTTTCCGGTCCCTATAATTCAAAATGTCTAAAGTTAATATTTGTTAACAGAGGTAGACTTCACTGTGAGCCAAAGGCAGATGAAGCCAGTCAAAAATTGTGTTTTAGTAAAAGGCCTAAATGTAATTTGTTCTATTGCCATGTGGTCTCAATTCACAAGGAAAAAAATTGTAGGAAGAACGCAGTGACTTGGCAAGCCATAACACTCTAAAAAGACACCCGGTTCTCCTGGATCTCACTGGACTCTGCTTTGGGAGTGACGTGGTCCTGTTAGTGAGAGGTAGTCCCCGGGGAACTCTGTCTATCGCTCAGTGAGTGATGTGTTTTTACCTCCAGCATGGCAAGCTACTGGAAAGCCCTGCCTAGCCTTTGTGAGGGCTTGGAGAGGTGTCTAGGGAGAACGTAAAGTTTTAAAAGGGTTGGCTAAGTCTTGTGGGGTTTCACTGGCTTGCCAGAATGCTATTACATTTCATTTTAAAAATAATATTTTGATCCCAGATCATACCAGGTTTCTGGCTCAATGTTACACTTGACAAGCTTTACGCAAATTACCATACACAGTCACATACTGTTTGCAGCTGATTCCATTTTTAGCAATGTCAAAGGGAAGAAGGAATCTCAGAAGGGTGGATGCATTTGATACGCCTGATGCTGCTCTCTGAAGGTCAACTCCACATGCCCTCCCGCAGGCCAGCATTCCACAGGCTCTTCAGACAGCTCCCTCCTGCGTGCAAACCTTCCAGGCAGCGCGGAGATTCTTCTCCCAGTGCCTGGGCCCTCTCCTTCTCCTTCGGGCCTAGAAGGAAATCTGGATGGTTCATGTCAAGGCTGACTTTGATACCCAAGGTCCCCACGCCAACTGTGAAGGAGGCCTGCCAATTTGCTAGTCTCAGCAGCGTTGCTGGAGAAGGAGCAGGAAGGGCGACAGCACTGGCTGCCATCTATGTGTGTATGTGTCTTTGTGGGTCTGTGCGAGCGTGCGTGTTCCCAGCCACAGCCTCTGTGGAATTATATTTGTGTAAAGGTGCAGTGTAGGGTGACTCCCAGACACGGGGAAGAAATAGAGGGTCTGAGCATCAGTTGTCATAGCTTATATTGGAAATTTTTTATATGCTGAATAGAAGCTTACTTCACTTTTTTCTTTCTTTCTTTTCAGTTTTACTATGAAATATTGTAAACATACAAAAGAATCAATAAATACATATGAATTAATATATATTTATATATACAAATTAACACATATATTTATATATACATTCATATTTATATATATGCATGTGTATGTTCATAATATATATCATAAAGCAAAATAAAGTGAATATCCATGTACATAGCATATCATTTCAGAAAGAAAAGGTAAAAATAAGATACTGATAGCATTCATGCATCCCCAATTGAATTCTTCTCCCCTCCTGCTGTTTATAATGCCCTCCTATTTTATTGTATTTTGTTACATGTGTGATTATTCTCAAACAAGCGTTGTTACATCTATGTTTTTAAAATTTGCATAAATAGAATATGTGACTGCAATTGGCTTTTTCCACTCAAAATGATTTTGAGATTTTTCCATGTTAATATATATGGCTGTAGTTCATTCATTTTTACCACTGTATAGCATTTTATGTTATGACTGCATCCCGATTTATTACCCAGTCTATTGTGTATGAACATTGTACTCTTCCTGTTTTCTTTGCTAACATGACCAGGGCTTCTGTGAACATTCTCCTATCTGACTCCTGTTGTACATAAGGAAAAGTTTCTCTAGGGCACAAAGCATGTTTGAAAGAGCAGGGTCATTGGGTAGGCCAACCATCAATTTTACTGCCTAGTGCCAAATCGCTTTCCAAAGTGCTTGTACAATGTACATTCCCACCGGCAATATTTGAAAGATCAGCGTGTCCTACATCCTTGCCAACATTTGGTGCTGCCAGACTTTAGAATGTTTGCCAATCTGATGTGTATGAAAGGGTATGTCGTTAGGATTTCAATTTGTGTTTTTCTGAATACTAACAAGCCTGAACACCTTTTCCTATGTTTACTGGCCATTTATAGTTCCTCTTTTGAATTCATGTGTTTCAGCTATTTTTCATCTAAGTTGTTTTTCTTTTTTACACTATATTCCGGATACTAACACTTTGTTGTTTTTCTATGTGATAAATGTCTTTTTACTTTATTTAAATAACAGAAGTTTTTAAATTTCAGTGTAGTCAAAATTACCAGTTATTTTCTGTTGTGGTTACATTGTTCATCATGTTTAAAAAATCATTCCTGACACCAAGATCATAAAGATATTTTCCTATTTTGCCTATCAAAAGTTTCCAAGTTTCGTTTTTACACTTAAATCTTTAATATATCTGTAATTGGTTTTATGTATGGCATGGGAAAGAAATCTTCTTTTATCGAATGGATGACCAAGTGTGTATGCATTTGCTCAATCTGCCTTAACAAAATATCACAACATGGAACTCTGGGTGGGTTGATCAACAGAAATTTATTTTCCCATAGTTCTAGAGGCTGTAAGTCCAAGATCAAGATGTCTTCAAGGCTGGCTTCTGGTGAGGCCTCCCACTTGCAGACAGCTGCCTTCTCCCCGTGTCCTCACATGGCCTCTGCTCTGTGTGCTCAGGGAGAGCGAGATCTCTGGTGTCTCTTCCTCTTGTTACAAGGCCACCAGTCTTCTCAGATTGAAAGTTCTACCCTTAGGACCTCATTTAACTTTTATCATCTCCTTATAGGCCCTATCTCCAAATGCAGGTGCATGTGGGGTTAGGGCTTCAACATATGACTTTGGGTACACACTTCTGTCCATAACAAATGCCTCATCGCATTACTATTTGTTGCATAATCTCCAACCCTCATCTCCAATCTCTGTCACATTATCGAGTTTCCATGTGTGAGGTTCTATATTCTACAGTATTCCATTCTGGGTTCCATATTATATTACACTTGTACCAAGATCACGTTCTAACGCTAACTACTAAAGCTTTGCAGTAAGTCATCATTTTTATTAGTCTCCCTGCCTTGTTATTCTTCCTTAGGATTATAATGACTCTTCTTAACCTTTTGTTCTTCTACATAAATTTTGGAATCAGCATGTCAACTTCCACTAAGAACCCTATGGGAATATATATTAGAATTTTATTGAGTCTATAAATCAATTTGGGGAGAATTGATATATTTACGATATTGATTTTTTGGATTCTTGAACATGCTGCCTTCTTTCCTTTGTCCCCCCTCTCCTTTTCTCCTTTCTTCCTTCATTCTTTCCTTCCCTCCACTTCCCTCCCTGTTCCCTCCCACTCTCCATTCCCCATTCTCCCCTTATAGTCAAATATTCTAATTTGTTTGATGTAAATATTTTGGTTTGTATGTATCATTGTAACACATGCTTTCATATATATTTTAATTTCTATTAATGACACTGTATAATATACTTCTTTCTCTTTCTTATTCCTGTCTTCTCAGTCCTGTCGTTCAGATATATTTAAGTGCTTATATGTATATCTAGGCAGTCATTGCCAACTGCTGCATACAGCTCCAAAGTGTGAAGCTGCCTTATCTTACCGCTTCACTTCCCCAGTTATGGATACCCAATTGTGGTTATAGGAATATTCTAACTTTTTGTTTCTTTCCAAATTCGGTAATTTATATATTTTTTCTAGAATTGTATCTATTTTATGTAAGTTTTCAAATTTACTGGCATTAAGTATTAGCAATATTCTCTTATTAAATTTTAATCTATTCTGTATCTGCAATTAGAGCCCTCTCTCACTTATAGCATTTCCTGTGTGTTCTTCCTTGATTTTTGCCTCGACTGATTTCCCCACATGTTGGGTTATTTTATTAACCTTTTTCCAAGAACAGTTTTGCAGATTTGTTGATTCTCTCCATAATTTCTTTGTTTTCTATTTCATCTATTGTCTTCACTGCTATGAGACACTTTTTGATGACTTAAAAAATACTTAACACTTATGTAGTGTTTGATATTACATACGTATGTTATACAGCATCTTATTTTGTCCTCATGATAACTTTAGGAGAAAGATAATGTCATTATATACATTTTACAAATGAGGAAACTTTGTGAAAGTCACAGAGCCACCTAATCACAAAGCCAGGATTCAAATCCAAGCCACATGTACTGTGCCATTCTTCTATTTTTTTTTGAAATAAAATTCAAAGAATAAAGACAATGCTTAACTTCAGGAAATAAATTAATAATATTGGGATTTCAGGTATGATATGAAGCCATAGAAAATTTTTGTTGAAGTTGAAGTTAAAGTCAGTTCATGGCTGCTACCCTCAGCAGTACTTCTATGCTACAGATGGTAGACTGAGAGAGACTAATTATGCCTGAGTCCTGCCCAGGCTTTTTATTTTCAGATATGTATGAGCCAAAAAATAATAAGGATCTCGTATATAATAGAGTGATTCCCCCAAATTTTCAAATTGTCTTGTAATAAATGGTAATTACTTTTAAATTTCAGTTTTGAATTCGTTTATTTGGAATCAATTTTCAAAGCATTTTCAAATGCTGCATCTAGTTCTCACACTTTTTACATCTTTAGTGGCCTGTTAGGTAGACAGCGCAGTTGTTATTTCCATGCTACTGATGCAAATATGAGAAGTTAAATAACTTACTCAAGGTCACCTACATAGTCAGAAGCAGAATGATTCTAGAATGCAGACTTTCTGATTCCCAGCTTGTTCACTGCTTTTTTAATTCATACATTCTACGTATACTTTTTAAAGACCCTCTGTATGTAAGGTACAGTGTTGGGCACTGCAGTGTAATAGAAAGTTGTTTAAATCATAGGTGTAAGATATTCATAAAAATAATTATAAAAAATGTTACAAGAAAGATTCAGGTAAAGGGTTATAGGAAATTCAGAGGAGGGAGAGAGTATACTTTTGAGTGGAATGAAGAGGAGGTTTATTATATTTTTTTTACTATGCTTCAATCAATCTTAAGAATTAGTCAACATCAAAATTCTGGAGGAAATTTTGGGAAAATTTGTAGCATAATATTACATTAAATACAATAGAGTAAACAGACTAGGATATTAAAGAAAATTCTGGAAAGAAATGAGTAAACTGGGTAGCTCAATATATTGTAATACTACCCCCAGCTGGATTTGAGGAACTTTCCAGATTTCCAGAAGACCATTGTTAGGCCACCACTCTCACCACTAGACACTGCCCACTTCTCCCCTATTATAACCCAGAAGGCAGCTATAAATGGAAAAATGGCTTACTAGTGGCACCTGCTCTTTCCCACACAGTGACCACATCAATAGATGATGACTGGTGCCCTTCTTATTCCTTATTGTTTTTCCAGATATTTTCTGTTCCATCTTCTCTCAAAAATGTTTTGAGGCATATGCCATTAGACTAAACTACTTTCTACTCTTCCTTCTTACAATTGTTCTCTGCTCTTTTAGTCATATGACTCATTGAAACTTTTAGTTTAGTTTTAGAGATATGATAGTTAATGGCCTGTCTCTGTTACTATTCCTGTCACCATTCTCAATGACTTCAACAATTACGTAGATGGTCCATTCAACAACCTGTCCTCTCAGACCTCTTTACTTAGAATGATGACTTTCAACCGATCAACCTCAGCCACTCACTGTCATAAACTCTAGACCTTGTCATTACCTTAAGCTTTTCCAAATCTCAAGTATTCCAATCCTTTTCAATCACTCCTAGCTTTCTAACACATTTGTTCCAATACCTAAACCACAAAAGTCCTTTGATCTGTCAGTCCATTGGACTGTCAGTTCATTGCTCATGTCTCTTTTTCCTTTATATTATACTCTGTTCTCATGTCTATCCTTTTTACCTAGACCGAATTCCATGGTCCACCACTTCCTTGCACACAATCTAAACAGCCTTTCTCCTTTCTCTCCCCCTAAGGCTCACTTGGCAAGACCACAACGCTGGTTAAATGAAACTCTCCACCTCCTATGTCCCTGATTCTGAGCAGAATATGGCCAGAAAAAATCTATCACAATGCTGCATGGATACATTTTTAAACTTAAAATCACAATGCTCAAGTGAACCCTCAGTCCTGCCCAGCCAATTTTCTTTGTCTCTCTAGTCAATATACTTTCCCACTCTTTGAAAAGGTTATTTCACACCTTCTGTCTCTTCAAACCTTTTCTCCCCTCCTCACTCAGAGCTGATGCTCTCACTTCCCATTTCACTGAGAAATAAGAACAATCAGAAGAGAAAATGTATCTTTCAA
The DNA here is from genome assembly GCA_963575035.1 of Avahi laniger. Taxonomy (NCBI): domain Eukaryota; kingdom Metazoa; phylum Chordata; class Mammalia; order Primates; family Indriidae; genus Avahi; species Avahi laniger. The sequence goes on from CAUYSK010089476.1 coordinate 12,174, forward strand.
CACAAAATTTGTCAGTTGAAATATAGCTGTACTCTTATCTCCTGCCTTCACTCCTGGCAAATGGGGTAAACTTTCCTAGTTACTATCAAATGTACTGGATCTTGTCTCCTGTGAACAACTCAAGGACTCCTCTGGGAAGTCTGCCCCTGCCTCCTGCATTGTCAGTTTCCTCCTTTCTATTCGGTCCTTTCCATCAACAAGCAGACATGCTTATTGAGAAAGAATATCTCGTTTGCTCCTTCAGGGAAGGAGGAGTAAATGTTCTGATTGGTGAACAGAGCTCAGTCCCTTCTTCTTCTCCCTTCCTCCTTGGGTACCTCCTGCCTGAAGAAAACCCACATATATGCCTTTATTTAAAAATCATACGTTTTACAAGAGCAGACCCCTAAAAGGGAAGGGCTACAATTATTTGGGGTTGCCAGGGACTGAGCAGGTAAGTCTGCCTAATTCTCTGTAAAATATTACTAATTGTATTTTAGCTAATAGACTTAAATCACCTACCCACAGTTTTGTCAGTAATGAAAGTAATATTTTGATCTTTCATTGCCTGTTTCCCATCTCTCAGTAGGTTCAAAATTTGGACATATGTAAAAGGGATGTTTTTTATTGGGTTCTTTCAAACCCCAATATCTCCTGTCTTAAAAAAGGTTCCCTAGATCTTGTCTTTCTCCGTCTCTCACAATGATATTAGAAATGCCCTCCTTTAAATCAAAACTCCCCAAGAAAGTTGATGTAACTCACTGTGGACCTATCCTTACCTCCTCTTCCTCTTCAAACATTCAATCCCAACACATCACTGAAACTGTTCTGTCAGGACCACTGGCAACTTACCTCTTGTCAAATCCAGGGGCCAGTTTCAGCACTCGAATTAATCTCTCTGTTTCATTTGCCACAACTTTCTTAAATTCTTTCTCTCTCTCTCTCTCTCTCTCTCTCTGTTTCCTGAATTCCAGACTTTTCTTCTTGGATACCACTGAGGTAGGTTTCACCCTGCATCACCAGCAAGCTCATTGGCCAATTCCTTTTGATTCTTCTTCATTTCCTTCCCACCCTCATCTAGTGAGTTTCATAATCTAATTCCATTGTGATTCTTAACCCTCCTCCATCTCATTTCCCCACCACCAGCATACAAGCTACCATCCGCACTCTGACTTTGGTAATGGCCTTCCTTTCTTTGTTTTTTTTTAAACTCCGCCTCATTCTCAGTGTTCTCACAGATGATCCTTTCACTTCCAGCCTGAACTGAAACCTGGCTCTCCTCTGAAAATGCCACTGTATTTGGCAACACATGTGAAAAAAAAGTCTTAAAAAATTGTTGACTCCAAAATTCCATTTTTTAAGAAATATGTACTAAGGGAAGAATGTGAGAAAAAATATATGCAAAGATCTACAACTCAAACTTAATTTCAATAGTGAAAATATTTGAAACAAATGTAAATATTCATTAATTGGAGGGTGCATGAATTATCAAACATGACTAGATATGTATTGATTGACATGGGAAAATGTTTACTATTCCAAGAAAGGTAAAAATCCCAGGTTATAAAATAGTAGGTAAATTATGATCCCATTTTTATTGTATATCAAATAACATATGTCAAGTAGCACATATATATATGCCAGGTTACATAAAGGTAGGATCTCAGAAAACGCTATCTTTTCCTTCTCCTCTGTTGGACTCAGCTTGGTGGAAGGAGGGGAAGCAGGGATGCTGGAGGAGACTTTCTGAGTTTGGAAATAAGAACATAGATCAGAAATAAAAAGATTGATTATACAATAACGTGTCTATGTTCATACAGATAGAAGTTTCGTATATATATGAAGATGGAAAAACATTTTTAGTAAATATGACATGATTATATAAATACATCATTTAAATTGATAAGAAAATTGCTACGTCTAAAGTAAGTAAGAGATATGACATAGCAAATTTTTTAGAAGAAGAAATATAATTGGCAAAAATCATGAAAAAATATTCAACCTCACTAGAAATCAAATGTCACCTAAAATTATAATGATGTAGTCTCCCCATTAAATGTTAGTAGACTATACATGTACATATATGAGTATCTATACTATAAACACGTATACACACACACACACACACACACACACACACACTCACTCACTCACTCATTCTACCCTGCCAGGTTATAAAAATTCCCCGGGGGATGAAACTATTTCCATGTGATTGACTGTTTTATCCTGGGCACCCAGCTCAGTTATTGAAACTTAGTAAGTATTTAATAAATATCTGTTGAATGAGCAAATGCCAGTGAAGTTATAGTGAAACTGATGTACATTTTAGGAGGACATTTTCTACTATTATATCTTCCCAATTTACAAAATCATTTCAGAATTATTACTATTTTATGTCTTTTCAACTTTTGCAGTTTCTAAGCATAATAAAATGTGTATATTGATCCAGTCTTTAAAAAAAGTTTAATTATTCTGATTCTGGCTTATTTTTAATGTTTTTCCTGTCCTTTCTTTCTCAATGTCATCTACTTATTTACATCATATTTTAGTGTAACTTACAAGAAAAAATAATATGCCAGAGAAAATTGCATTGTAAATGTAAAAATGCAAATCAAATAAAAATTCCATTGCAAATCACTGATGAGGCCATCTCTAACATCGATTTCGGGACAAAATATCACTGAAACAGCCACTGCCTTATTATGCAGACTATAAAATACACTTTAAGAAAACTGCAAAAGGTCAAGGTTTTTCTCTTTCTCTTTTTTCAATCAGGTTGGGTAAATAATAGGGTATTAGAATGAAAATCTATTAAGATTATGTTCCCTAGTCTGGGGCTGAAAACTATGGCATATTTATAACACATGTAACTCTAAAAGTGCTAGTCTTTCATTTTAACTTTGATTTTTGAGTGATTTTGGTTGAAAATATGCATAAAGATATTTCAGTTCAGTTGAGAATTGAAAGACAGGGCAAATCTTAGAGGCAACAGTAAAGAGTGGCCACTGGGTGTTGCGGCCCGAGGAACCTCACGGTTGTCACAAACCCAGTAGTCGAGACGCAGGGCCTTTGGGTAGACAATCATCCATCTTTGAAATACCACGACAAAGCAAATCTGGAGATTTACTCCCAAAATGTCACTTCCTGGGCATTTTTGCCATTGTAAATTTTCCATTGACCTCCCTCATTCCCCTCCACAATAAGGAAGAAAGATAACTTTTAATTCCCAACAGTGTTCAAGAATACCAGCCTTCCTATCTATTGTTTTTGAAAGCAGACTAGTATAAGGGAGACTAGTTAAATCCACCAGATTAGAATTTAAGATAACGGTTTAATTCCAACTCTGTCATATGTAAATTCAGACAAGTCATTAAATTAGTCTAAGCCTTAGATTACTGATCTAGGTAATAAAATTAATAATATCAGTTCCACCTGCCTCCCAAAGGTATTATAAAATTATATGATGGCAATGTTAGTTAAAGTAGTATGCACAGGATATTTTTCTTCTTTCTGCACCCTTTTTCACCCTCATCCATATGATTTTGGATTTTACCTCGAAGGCAAGTTATCCTCAGAAAACTAATCCACCAAACTAGCAGTCAATTATTATCTTTTGGTTAGAACTAAATAACATCTGCTTTCTTCTTAAGAGTGTGTTGAGATTGAAAGCTTTTCTTCATAGGAGAGACGGAGGGAAGTAATTTTGAAATATAAGATTCTGCCCAAAGTAAGGCTTAACGCCCTCCCCGCTGATCTTTTCTATTCCCTTCATGTATCTCTCGACAATGTCCTCATAATTCTCTAATTGATTTCTCCACCCCTGGCCTTCCCCACTGCTTTGGACCTCAGTTCATCTGGCCATCTCATGGGCACTTACGGCTCAACAGGTCCCTATCTGAACTCATTGGTTCTCGTGTGCTCTTCCACCAAACCCCTGTCTCAGTCCATGAACACGTTGCTCGTTTCTGCCCAAGCCAGAAACCTCACGGTTATCCTGCATTCCAGTTTTAACATTTATGTTTTATGATCAATCTGTGAATTCTTTCTGAACTCTCTCCCCAAACAGTCCCTCTCTCGCTTCTCTTCACTGCTACTTTCCTATTTCGGATTCCCATCACCCTATGTCCAGTATATGGAATTAAGCTCCTAACTGGTTTCTGCTATTTACTTTCCTTTTTGCTATCAAAGTGCTTTTTCTAAAAAAGAGCATTGTACTACTTAAAAATATTTAGGGACCCACCACTCTCTAGAAAGCACGAATCTCTCAAAATGGCCTTCAAAAGACTCAAATCTCCTTGTTAGACTTCCCTCTGGCAACTCTGTGCCCCTGTTCCCAGCCCCATCTGCCCCATGCTTTAGCCTCCCTGCCTGGCTCTGACTTTCCAGGGTGTCTGGATCCACTCCTTTCCTGACTGAAATGTCATCTCTTGAAAAGACACACTTGGAGTCTTTACTCCCCAACCCTGGACTCTGAATCTCTGACATGCAGACTTTGATTTCCCTTCCTTGTGGTCCCACAGCATATCTATGCCATTATTCTAGGACTTGCTGCCTAGCACACTCATTCATCCCTTCACAAAACTGTGAGCTCCCCAACAGCGTGGGTTGTTTCTTATTTAGCTTCATACCTCTGGTGACTGGCCAAATATGGCCCACTGCATGGGCTATATTAGCATGATCTGAATGTGTCTTCCAAAGTTCATATGTTGAAACGTAATTGCCCATGTGATAAGTATTAAGAAATGGGGCCTTTAGGAGGTGATTAAGTCATAGGAGCAGAGCCCTCAGGAGTGGGATTAATGACCTCATAAAAGGGGTTGGGGAACTGGCATTGGTCCTTTCTGTCCTTCTACCTTCTGCCATGTGAGGTCACACTGTTAGTCCCCTCCAGAGAATGCAGCGTTCAAGGCACCATCTTAGAGACAGAAAAACAAGGCCTTCACCAGACACTGAACCTACCAGTACCTTGATCTTGGACTTCCCAGCCTCCAGACATGGGAGAAAATAAGTTCTTGTTCTTTATAAATTACCCAGTCTCATGTATTTTGTTATGGCAGCAGAGATGGACTAAGGCAGTGCTCAATACATTTTGAATGGCAAATGAGGGGACAATGCATAGGGAGCTCCGGAACAACCAAGCCAGTACGGGAGTCCTGCGTGATGTGGATGATATGGGATGGGGAGACAGAAAGGAGAGATAGGAAAATATCTACGGCAAACTGGTTTACTTCACAATTTTGCCTTGTCATTAGTGGAAGAGTCAGAGCCTAGATTCAGAGAGATGTCAACACAACTCCTCCCTTTTTTGACTCTCATACAAGAGCGAATTTCACACCTGCCCTCTTAGCAAGGTACTTCCTTCCCATTTGCCTTCCTGGGAGGTAATGATCTCAGGAAGCCACAGATGGGGCTCCTGGGGTGGGGGTGGGGAACTCCTGGGCCTTTCCTTGCTAGTTAACTATCCTCAGGGTGAACCACCTGACTTCCAGGTAGAAATAGAGGAATCTCAATATCTGTGTTTTCTCCCTCTTTTCACACGTCTCCTAGGGCCTGTGCCTCTGACATGCCCTCCATTTGGCCATGGCTATGCATTGGCATCCAACGCTATAGGAGTCACATCATATGTACAAAGGCTTAAATGAATTTATTCCCACTCCCTGGCCCTAAAGCAAATATGCTTACTTCTCTTTAACTGATGGAGATTACCGAGAGACCCGATCAGAAGATACAGGATCCGCTGTATGTTCTCATCTAAATATGCTGACAACATCCAAGTTAGAACTAAAGGTGGGTACACCTCTGCTCACAGCTCTAAATTCTGTTTCCCTCCTGGAGAGTAGGACTCCGTGGGAAGACAGTCAGTGAGGCACTTTCAAACAGGAATTACTCAAGGACTTAGGTAGTTTTTCCTTTTCTCATTATGACCTGGAGAAAAAAGTCTTGGCTTCATGTTCCCTTCAAGGATAAATCATTTCCAGCTTATAGACAAGGGCCTGGAGTGGACTGGGAAAGGCAGCTGATGAAGCACGATCACATATTCAGTTTGCTCAAGGCTCTCCTAACTGCTAACACACGCAGGCTGAAAATGATAATTTGTACAACTGCTGGGCACCTTCCCAGGGTGTTTCTCAAGAAAGCTCTTTACTCTCTGTGTGATGTTGGGCTTCAGAAGTTCAGAAAATCTCACAACCACTTCTACTTTTCACTGTGCATCACCTAATGTCCAAAGATGCCTCAAACCAAAGGAGGCCAAAGAAATGCTGGCCACCAAAGGCTTGTAGGGACAAGCCAAACCTCATAGACCCAGCCTGTGCGTTTAATCCGACTGATTTGGGTTAGAACTGACCACATAAGGAATCTTTCTCTCTCTTTGTCTGTCTCCCACCTCACCCCCCACGGGATCAGACATGAGCACAGGACTTTATTGGGATTATTTGTTCTTTTCTATAGGATTCCAAGCCCAACCCTCAGTTCCAGGCCAAATCCTCGCTCATAGCAACCACTGGGGCCTTGTTAAGCTAGTGTCTAGTTCCTTGGATTCCTTCCCAGGACCTTTTGAATGCACTCCTCTTCCTAGGCCCCCTCAATCTCTCAAGTCCCTCTTCAGTACTTTCCATCCCCTTCTCTTTCTTGGCTGTGCTTAAACGCCAGCTGCCGACTTCCCGGCCACCCACCGCAGCTAATTCCCCTGGGCTTCCCTCTTCCTTATCCCTGATCCTCTGTCTTGTCAGCATCCCTGGTTCAGGGACTCACTGCCCAAGCGCATCTGATTGCTATTTCCTCGCTTATGGTCCTCTAGTGGTGACACATGATATCTATTGTCATGTCCCAGGCCTTTAACGTCAACTATTTTCATCTACCCAGAGAACCGGAATACGTTTCCAATGAATACTGAATTGGAAAAGACAACAATTTTCATTAAAAAAGGGATTTGTATTTTACTATTTTATTCTTCTCTGAGGTGCCTTGGAGCGGGGGTATAGAGCCAGGAGAGATATTTAGATTAGAAGCCTGGAAATTATAACACTGAAAAGTCTATTTTACATTACACACAAAGACAATTTAATTGATGATTAGTAAGTGTTAAATAGGAACAAACCATAGAGTTCCTTATAATGTTCATATCCAGAAGAAAATTTGATAGACCTCATAATGAAAATAGGGCTCCAATTTTTATTTTACATATATTATTTCCTTCCACATTTAATTGTTTCATTATTTTCTTTCCCTCAGACTTTGTGTTTCCTGATTTATTGTCCTGTCTCCCTCAGGTCCTTCTTAGCAGATGTGAAGGTTGAGAGGCCATTATCCGTGTACTGTATGACTTACGTGACATCTCCTACAGTTTCTGTGAGAGGACAGGCACTAGGAATGGAGAAATACTTTTAAAATTCCACAAACTTTCTTTCCAGATAAATATATAATTAAGGAGGAGCAAAAGCAAGACTTACATACCAAGAGAGCTTCGTACCCAAAGCTGCATCTAAGATATTTCTTTAGGGCTTAATATTGTAGAGTATCACCTGCCTTTCAATGAATTGCTTACAAGAAAGCTGCTTCTTGAAGTAGAAACAAAAAGCACATTTTAAAGTTTGAAACATAATGCATTTCTATTGCAGAAAATGTTGACACTAACAGAAGAAAGAAGAAAAGAAAGAAAGAAAGTCATCTAAAATCTACATCTTCCCGAAAGCATACAGAAATAAGTACTATTTTCATTTTGGATTTTGCTATATTTCCTTCGTATCTTTTTTCCTAAGGATAAATTTTTGTGCAATGGAAATACTATTTCTAGATGGCATATGTAACTTACTAACCTGCTTTGTTTTTTAAAAAAGAAAAAATAACTTACATTATCACTAAACATCCCTCATATCTTTTATAACAGCCACATAAAATTCTTCCCTCAAATAACTGTTCCTTCATCTATTCAATTATTGCACTCTTTTGAACATTTAACTTACTCCAGTGTTGGATGATAAACCCATTTGTGCATAAATCTTTCTCCAAAATTCAAATTATTTTTGTTAAGATAGATTCCTGAAAGTGTATGAACTGAGCCAAGGGGCTGGGCCTCTTGTAAGACTCTTGACATTTTTTGACAAATTGCTTTTCCATAGGGTGGTACCGATTTACACTCCTAACCGTGAATGAGTGTGTCTCACCTAACTTTTGCCAGGATTGAATAAGATAATTTTCAAAATCTTTGCTGATTGGAAGTAAGAAATATCATTTAATTTTGGCTTTACTTTGTATTATTTTATTTCTAGAGAGCCTTTTCATCTTATCAGCTAGTTAGAAAACATTTTTTTTTTTAATTTTAGAAAATCATATGCAAATTGGGAATCTCATTAACCCCTGGTATTGTTTCCCAAGTGTTGTTACTGGTCCCAGTGTATGATGTAAAGGTCTTCTAAACAGAAATGGTCGCTGTCAAATAAACCCATACTGATCCAAGTAGAGGCATTCACATAAATTCATGCTTTCAAAATGCCCTGTTTGGAAGGAAACTAAGAAAATGGGCTCAATCTCTTCCTGAATCTTAGGTTGGGTTCCCCAGAATCAGCCCCAGAGGATTCATGTGAAAGTGCTTTATTAGGAAGTATTTTTGGGAAAAGACAGGAGGGGGGTGGTAAAGTGGGAGTTGGGCAGGGAAGAGAGGACGCAAGTGTGTGGTTCCGGACAAAGTTTAGTGGAAGGTAACCGTGGCTTAGTCCCCAGGATTGCTCTGGGGTTGGGCAGTGTAAATCAGAGTGGCCCATGCAGGTGCCTAGGGAGCTGGAGTGTTTGTACTTCCCTATCCTCAGTCATTGTTTAAGGCCCTCAGGGAGAAAATGAGGACATTCCCGGGCTCTGGTGACTCTCTACTTCTTGGGAGCAAAGTGGGTTCCAGCAATCTGAGGGCAGCTCCCTGACAGAGGTGCAAGCGCTGCCCGCTGGAGGCGGAAATACACGTGAATTCAGGTGTGTGCAAAACGGTAGCGGGGTCTGAGGGCAGCAGGTATCCCCGCCCCAAGCACCCTGTGACTACACCTCTGGCCCTTCACAACTGTGGGTGCCAACTCCATGGACAACTGCCTTAGGCAAAGGTGATCCCCGTGTGCTAAATGTAAATGAGGACATGTTTTCATGTCAACAGTGAGTGATAAAAATGGGAGAAAGAACAATGAAGTAAAAATTTCTTGTTCACATCTGTGCTGGGGTAGGGATGGGGGATAACTTGAAAATGTGAAAGAAAACCAATGGGAGAAGAGTCAAAGTGGATGGAGCAAAAACTAAAACAAAAAAAGGAAACTGATAGTAAAAACAGAAGTGGGATCCACTGACTGGGGGAAGCATCAGGCAGGAGGCTGCAGAATTCCAGGGATAGGAGTGGAAAAGGGGGTCGGCACGGGCTGTACCGCGCTGGCTGTGCTCAGGGTTTGGGGTTTCTTATAGGTCATGTTTTCTGTTTCATGTTATAAGAAAATGTAGAGATTGGCTGAAGAAATTAAATAATATAGATGTTGGGAACATCCAGGAGAAGATTAGAATATTTTGTGTATTAAATGCTAATATTTCTCTGGGTTTCCTGCAAAATGTAGACCCTCCAAGAGCTGAATCCTATGCAGAGGGAAGGCACAGGAGAGAGAAGCTCCTGGGGTCGTGCTCTCCACCTCCATTCCACTCCCCTCTGAAATTTGGAACCGAAAGACACACAAACTCCAAACAACAAACAAAACAAAACGCATCTACGAGACCCCCAAACTTCTACCAGAACCCTTTGAAGCTGGATCCCTGAATGAATTAGTTTTCCCCAAGGAGATGCCCTGGTGGGGCTTTTAGAAAACACAAGTGAGAAAAATGGAATCTGCCCCTGGCTTCAGGATGTCACCACTGGTTAGGAAGGCTGTAATTTTTCCACGGCAATTTCTGGAATTTATTCTTGGGCTTCCTGGATGTCAAGAAACAGTAGTGATAGCAGCAGGCTTCCTGCTTTGACTTCCTGGTACGTGGGTAACAATTTTAGGGGTCCTTGCTTGCCTTTCAGTTGTCCAGAGGCCACTGTGGAGGGGACCGCCACTCTAACTCCCACCTGCCCGGTGGTGGCAGCAGCCTCAAGCCTGCAGTGGCCCAGGGCCTGTTCCAAAGGCTCAGCCTGGACCCTGCAGCTTCTTCCTCCAATGAGCATGTCAACTTCCAGTACCTTAGGCCAACACCTTCCTGCTTAAAATACCCAGAGTAGCTGGCTGTTTTTTTAAATTAAACACTGACTGGTCAGGAGTGTATACAGAAACTTTATTGTTATTATTTTTTATGATAAAAAGAGCAGTGGCTCTCTTCCTCCCCTCTCCTCCCCCTCCCTTCCCCATTCCTCTCTTTCCTCCCTGTCCCATCCCTTCAAATCCCTCCCCTTCCTGAACAGTTCAGTACAAAAGCCATTATATGGGGTGGACCAAGATGGGCATCCGTGGGGCTGGAGGGCAACCTGATGAGGTGCGTCAGAGCCCAGTAGAGCCCACGAGGAGGGGACAGGCAGTGAGAGGTGGATTATTTGAGTATTGGCTTAAGACAGCGTTTCTCAACAGCAGTTCTACTGCTATTTGGGGCCAGATAATTCTGTGTTGTGGGGGCTGCCCTGTGCGTTGCAAGATGTTTGCAACATCCTTGGCCTCTACCCACTGGATGCAGTTGCACCTCCCTAGTCCTATCAAAATGTCTCCAACACTCTCGAATGTCTCCCAGGGTACAAAATCACTCTTGGTTGGGAAATGGTTGGATCCCAAGATGCACGTGGGGAAAGAAAACAGGGCAGGAGAGTGTGAGAATTGGGAGTCACCGAGGAGTGCAACCCTCGCTTGAGGTCTCAGGCTCTGGGGGCAGACTGCCTGTCTGGAATCATGACCATACCGCCTACCAGTTGGATGGCTTCCCGTGGGTTCTCTAAAATGAGGATGGTATTAACATCTGTCTTTTAGGGTCGTCGTAAAATAATATCCACAGAACACTGCTATCAGGGCTTGGCAAATAGGAAGAGAAATGCAGGGAATATGAGCAAGCCTTGGTGACTGAGTCGTGGCAAATGGTGCAGCTCCGCGGTGATGTGGAGGGGATGTGCCTTCCAGGACATGGCGCCAGGTGCCGTGAGCAAAACGTGCAGACCATCCTAGGTGGTCTATTGACAACTGTACTTTCTCAATAGCAATTTGGTGATTGATGTACAAATTAGACTTGTGGACACTTTAAAGAGTTTTCACTGAAAAACTGAGACAGGTCAGTTTTTATTAAACACCACACAGAAATGTGTGAATCAAAAAAAAAAAGAAATCAAATTAGATGCCTCATTGCTGTTTCAAATATGAAAATAGGTATGGTTGTGCATGTAATTTAGAGTGAGAAAAGGAATCACAACAAATGCCTGGAGCTCAGCACCTTTCCTGTGTGATCTCTTTAGGCAATTTAGCAGAAATGCTTACATAGAAATGGTTCCTGGTGCAACCTGCCTTCTCCTTGGCACCTAGAACACTCTACAACTTCCAGTAATCACAGGGGCCCATGCAAGTGAGGGGCCTTGGAGCTTTAGCTTCATTAACCCCATGATGAATCCAGCACTAATAACACTATGCCAATCCCAGGTGACTGTGCAATCATGTTATTATAGCACTTTGTGCCATTGTTCATGGGCCTTCTGGAAATATTGCGTGAGAATGAAAATCCCCCTGAGGATAGCCTCAGCATGGCTGAGCTCCAGTGGCCTGTAACAGCCAAATGGTGTGCATGAAGACACTCCAGCCACGGACGTGTGAATGGGTTTTACTTGGCTGCTGTTTGCTTTCCACATTTGTATTATTTGCTCTGCCAGAAGTATGCGTTTATTTTATTTTCCCAGCCAGAAAATTTATGATTCTCCCACCAAGAGACCTCTCTCTCTCACACAACATTCTTTTAAATAATAATAGTAATAATCTACTGCATTTGTATAATAATTTATACTTTTCAATGTAGTTTCATATACATTAACCCACGTGCACTATTATTTTTGCCTCTGAAATGGCTATCGGCCCAATATAGAATTTCCAATTTTATTCTCAAACCTTTGTATACTTCCACAGTTTGCTTTTTTAAGCATGTTACATGTTGTTCAGTTCACAAAGTTCAATCTTAATTAAACCAAGTTCAGGATACAAGGAGAAACCACCAGCAGTGGGGGAAGATTACTAACACTCTATGGCACATTCATTCTAAATTTAGACAATACCCTTAGCGTCCTCCAAATTGCATCGCAACCTTATGATTACTATTTCCTGTTCTTCCTCTCGGTGTGAAACTGTCAGCCTCAGGGGCACTGCAAGGTACTTGCAGGTATTTTTTCTTTACAAATTGTGTGCCGCCATACATGAATTGAGACTAGCAAGAAAGTACTTTTTATTTTACTGAAGAGACAATCAAAAAATAAAATTTAAGTGATAACTGCAAACTTTTAGGCAAATGTATTGACCTTCCCCCAAAAGTCTCTGGTTTAAAAAAAAAATCTTGGTTTTAAAGCTAAAATGTTTTGATGTGTGTGAATTCAATCAAATTCTATTATGGCAATATGTGAGCATGTGAGCACATGCACTTGTGTATGGAATGAAGAATTTCTAAAGCATCATGTATTTTTATAGATGATCAATACAATAGGCAATTTTTACTTTATTTAGCAGCAATATATAAATATGCATAAGGAAAGAGTAGTAGATTAAAATTTGTTAACAATTGGAAGCTTCTGCAAATTTTCTCCAACCAGATTTAAAGACCCAGAAGAATAAAACTCAGTTTCAAAATAATTGAAGTTCAATGTCATGTGGCAGGAATTCCATAGTCTGCTGGGTGATAAATATCTAATGGATATAGGGACAAAGGGAGGTGAGGGGAGGTGAAGGAGAGGAGAGGAAAAGACACAAACCATCTAGTCTAAAAATAGGCAACGTTGTTCAGGGCTGGTGTGCACTTACTTGTGGGACGATAGTAAAAGTATGTTTCATAGCTGACTTCAGTGGGATAATTAAGTGCTCAGATGCACCCATCCATAATTGCAAACTGAAGTTGTACTTGATAATTTACTTTAATAATAATGTTGTGTAATTATAACCAAAAAAAGAATTCGGATAACTGTGATTTTTTTCGTGTGAAAACCACATTTTGGATAAACTAACAACAGCTGAAACTGATGAATTTTGGGCTCTAGCAGAAGCCAAAAGCTGAGTCAATCCATTTGTAGTTAAATGATCGAATTCCTGGTCAATCGCAAGAGACATAAAGCTATAGTTAAACGAACCACATACCCACATCTCATACTTGGAGAGGTTTATGGTCATTTGGGACTAGATGGCCCTGTCTTTGCCTGGTATGTCTCCAACTATCTATGCATTAAAGACCTGTGCTTATCTCTCCTGGCCATTTGGTATCACAAAGCGTGGCTATTCTTTATAGAATAATGAACATCGCTAGCCTTTCCCGTCTTAGATCCATACATATCACCTGCTGATTAACGATTTGATTCTTTGTTTTTGATGTCCCTCTAGACTGGCCACATTTATCAGCATTGGGAGGCTTGTTGGACATGTAGAGTCTTGAGCCTCACCCCAGACCTCCTGGATCAGAATGTGCAATTTGACAAGATTCTCAGATGATTGAAAGGTGCCTTAATATTTTAGAATCACTGCTTTGCATGGTCTGTCCCATCTTCCCTTGAGCTCCATCTTTTTTTTTTTTTAAATCCGTATCATTGCAAAACACTCCAAACTTACCCTCCCACCACAATTCCCACCTCATTTTAGTAACATCTTCATGCAGCCACGAAGTGTATTTCTAAGGCACAATTTGGATGGTACAGGAAGTGCACTTACAATCTCCCACAGGCTTCCTGTGGCCTTCAGGGCTAAGTCCTAACTTAGCTTTTTTTGGACTACTCCCTGCCTACATTGGCAGATGCTCTTAACATTTCCATGTGATGTGAGAATGACTGAGGCAGGGGCAGGGGTGGCAATCTAAATTGAATGGTCTGAGAAGTCTTCTAGAGAAGGTGATAGCTAAGCAGAGCCCGAGTAACAGGAATTCACTATGCCAAGAACATACCTCCTCGCCTTTGCACAGCCTGTTTATTGCACCTGGATGAATGTGGTCACCTTGTTCTGTTCCCTGCCTCAGTGTTGTACTCATTCTCCCAGATTTGATAGAAATGTCATTTCTTCCTGGGGAGACTTTTCATGGCAGCCCCGGTTTCCTCCTGGGTTAGTTAGTTCCCTTGCTCTGGTCTCACCTGGCCCCCACTATGTCAGGCTAAAATGGCAATGTGTAAGTTTAATTCTCTGGAAGCAGACGTCGACACAGAGTTTAGGGTACAAGATAGTCATTCAGGATCAACATTTGTGAACAATGAAGCAGGGCTAGGTAGAAGACATTGAGCTACAGTACAGATCTGATACAGCCTTGGCCAACAGTGGGGAGCTCTGGAGAAGGTGTTGCCCATCCCAGCATACAGGACTGGGTCAAAATGGCCAAGATTTTATAGCCCCACATGACTCAATCACCAGGTGCTGGTGCTCCAGGAAAGGTGTGACCTTAGGTCATGTAGCTCTCTGCACCTGAGGCAGACCCTGAAAGAGCTGACAGCTGGAAGCTGACTGGGACACCATTGCCTCAGTTGGGCAACTAGTCTTTTCTTGAAGGGAAATCTATGTTGTGCATCTTCACGTCTATCTAGGTATCCATCAAAAAATTGTGCACATTATTCATTGGGAGTATACTTATAGGTAAATATTATAGGGAATCACTATTACACTGTAACTTTCAGTTGTTCTACAGTCATAGCTAAACAAAAGTTGTAGTTTTAGTAGTGATTCTCCATAGCAGATACCAGTTTTACGAGCACCATATATATTAATTTTTAAAGTTTTTATGTAACAAGTGAGTTTGCTTCTTGCTCGTTTACTAATCTAATCTAGGTAGAGTTAATGAGAACACTGTTCCAAGGCAATAACATGTATCTAAACTACTTCTATGTTTTGTCTTCATAGCAGTCACAGAGAAACCAACTTTACAGAAGGAGGTTGATGGAAATGGAAGAAGATATTTTAAAACAATTTCCACAAATTTAGGATTTTAACTTTTATTCAAAATGAAGTGATACTGTATTTTCAAAATTCATCTTCAGTAGGCAGTTCCAAAAATTTAATCTGTAAACTTACAATTAAATTTAAATTGTATTTTGATAAGTGAAATGATTTTGGATTTTATACATTTTTGGATTGCAGTGGCAAATTAACCTTAAACTATCACATGTTGCAACACAGTCCTGCTGCCTATGTTGTGCACCACAGGCAACTCACCAGTGGAGTTTAGCAACACTCGCACTGGTCTCTATTCTATTCAACAAGACAGGTCCACTCATCATGCACTTGGGCGGTGGGACAAGATCAAATTGCTATGAAAGTCTCTAAACATTTACTTTCATTTCTGTACTTTTAATCACAAAATGGCAAAAATCTTTTTGCAGACTGGTCTAAGGACACAATTTGAGTAGCCCCGAGTTGTGTAATGGGGTAAATACAGACTGAAAAGTGATGCGAATTTGGGGCAAAGCAAACTCTTATGCAAATTGAAGGTTTGAGGAACGGAAGAGTCTCAGTCTGCAAAGAGAACAAAGAGAAAAGTAGAGAAAAAGTCAAAGCCTATTGGGTTGTTCAGAGACAGGGAAACAGCCTCATTTCTTGATTTTACACTTAGCTCTTGGGAGAGATTACTGTCCATGAAATTGCCTGTTTGGCCTAACCTATTTTGAGTGTAGCTCCGTTTTGAGCAACAAAAGGATCCCCAGCTAGGATATTAGATGACATTAATACTCTCCCCTCAAGAAAGCAATTTGTAATGAATTTCTATGTCTCTTCCATCCAAAAATGGTTGTCCAGGTCCAGCTACAAGTGATTCAGATGTGTACTGCCTCCAGAAAAAACAAGGGTCAAAAATACTGTTAGTGTGGACATTTACTTGGGCCTGTTTTGGTTTTTTAACACTACCAGGGGAGTGTGATGTTCTAAGCCTTAGTGTATACTTCCATGTGGGAACATCCTGATTCATTCTGAAAGCTTTGGAGAGAGAAGCAAGAAACTGTAAAGTTGACAAGAGAGTAGAAGGCCAATTGTCATCTTCAAATCATGTTACAAGGCTTGTGAGTGCTGGTTGCATATTATATAGAAAAAGATTTCCATGCCAGCAGCTCTGGCCAAGCCTGATGTCACTGACTAACAAGCATGACCAATGGCTCCTGCTGCTGCAAAAAAGAAAAAGATGATGAAAATGTGACTGCTGGTACTAGCTGGACTTTTCTCAGGAAAAGAAGAAATGGATCCACCTGGAATTGCCTGGATCAGGGAAATTGGGCTATCTATTCTACATCTATAAACAATTTTATAGACTTTTTGTTGTTGTCATTTTGTTCACTGATATGACTCTATTTACCTTGTATTCACGTATGCAGGTGTTTGGTGTTTGCTGGTAAGCATTTAAGATGATGTTTATATATTCTGGTTTTGTACAGACGTGCCTAGGGATTTAAAACATGGAGATTTCATTATGCCTCTCTTAATGACTAGATATTTATTGACTAGATTAATTAACACCTTTATATATTCTTAGCCACAAATATCTATATTGTCGATGATTTAGTCATTTCATGGGAGACATTGGAGTCATTCATTAGGGTATATCATTGCTCTCCTACAAAACAAAAATAATTCTAAACTATTATCCCTAGAAAACCACATTAAATTAGAGCACATACATAAAAAGAGTTAGGGGGAAATCAATCATGAATAGCCCATTTCTGTGTAACTCCTAAAATCTCAGCAGCATGCATGGAGGGTGATAACATTGGCTAACTCAAAGCTCTCACCTCTGATAGCAATGGAACATGCCAATAAATCTGCACTTTCAGGAGGTAAAAAGAAAACAGAAACCATTAGGACCATAATTATGGGCATCAGCAAAAAAGAATCCGGTTGGACTTAAAACAACAGATTCCAACTCATACTCTGGTTTTATTCCCATATGAATTCATTATACATCAAATAGAGTCTCTACATCTTGCAAAACTCTCGAATCTTTCACTGGGGGAGCAGGAGCCAGTATCTTTCTGACCTATTGACTGATAGATATCCACCCCAGATGGATCATAGTTCATTAAAAATAATGTGTGTTTTTCTTTATGTCATCATTTTATTGAACCCCAAATGTTCATTGCTAGTTTTGAGGCTAGGAGGTTAAATTGATGATATTGCAGAATTTATCTAAGTTTTCTGAAAATCTTTCTTCATGACCTCAGGTTTGACTCTTTGAGGTAAACCTCCGGAATGAGCAATTTTAGCACATTCTGCTTTTGAGAAGCAGGCTGCTAAAACTGTGGGTTGCAAAACGTCACGCACTCAGTTTGCCAACCCCGCCCCGAACTTCGGTTGTTGCTAATAGACAGGTTTTAATGTGTCAGTTCACAAAGCTCTCAGGAAGCTGCCATCACTTTTCATTTCTGTCACTGCGGAATTAGTGGATGTGCTGAGCACCATCTGCCCTTTGCGGTGTGGGGCGTGAGCTTCGCATAAGCTGGTGTGATACATGTAGACAAACTGTCTAAGCAACTTGGGGAATTAAAAACACATATTTATATACCTTGGATGTGCCTTACCCAAGAGCTCCCATTCTCCGGACTCCACTCCCAATCGGAGCCTTCACTCTTTCCCCCGCCGCCTCTCTCTCTGCACACTTAGGTGGAAGCCTGAGGACAATGACACAGCATCTGAGAAAAAGGGGATTTTTGCTCAAAGATATACTAAGCATTTTTAAAACCTCATTATGTAAATTATTATCCTAATACACAGATTCTTTTGTTATTCAGCAGAGCCCTTAGACATTAGCCCACTATAAACTCAGAATATTACAAAAAATTATTTTATCCATTTTCTCATTAACAAACATTTTGGAGCTCCTACTATGCTCCTGATGTATAAAGGTCTAGCTAGGGCCATTTCAGAGATCCGGGTCCAAGGCAAGTTACATAATATTTTCTGCCAATTGTATCCCAATGCTTTTTTATAGGCAATAGTAGGCTAAAATTATCTTCTAGCTTAAAATGTAAAAAGAGTAGTACAAAGACAACCTACAGACTTCAGAGCAAATACGAAGATCAGGGAGGACTGATCTGTGTTACTCAACATGTGGCTTTAGGGTTTGGGGGAAAAAGAGAAGGGGAACTTCTAGAATACTCCCCAAAATGCATCAGTGTTTAGCATCAGCTGTGAAGCCACCACCTCTTCCTCACCTGTATCCTTCTGAAGTCACTACAAGGCTCTCCCGAAGAGGGGGAGAAGCAGGGAAAAGTCAGCACAGAATGTGTGTGTCATCTCAGGCTGATCTTGAAGGCAAGCACAGTCCTTCTTAGTGGGAACCAGAGAAGCCATTGTCAAGGGAGCCCACAGCATACTGGTCTCACAGGCTCACAAGGGTCAGACTGGACACCAGGGGTGGAGTTGGCTGGGGTGGCGAGGGAGGCTGGGCTGGTAGTGCTGGCTGCTCTTATTTCCTCTGCTGTGGGCACCCCCTTTTCTCAAAGCTGGATCACTGATTCCCCCCACTGGCACTTTCCATCTTGGTCCTGTTCTTTGTCCATTCTGATGCAGACTGGAAATACGTCCACAGCCTCTTTCTCAGCCAGGATTGCACACCGAGATGACATCACCATTATGCACCTGGTGTCCAACGGCCCAGCTACACCTGCAGAACTCCAGATGATGCTCCTTATCCACTAATCAGATCCAGATCCATTGGTACCCCTGGAGTGACACCTAGATTTGGATTTATTCAAGTTATAGTTGCCTCCTGCCCAGATCTCTGCCCTTCTAGCAGTAGAATCTTGTCATTGCTTAGTCCCTGGACTCAGGGCTGTATGATTCTGCCTTACCTTTGATGATCTTTCCTCCTCTCTGGGATGGGAATATTTACCCCTGACCCCATCCCATTTTCTGGGATCCTACTCCCCACAGAGAGAGTTTGTAGATGATTATCCATCTTCTCAGTAGTTTGCTTGCTGGATTTTGGATCTATGTCCCTTGCTGGCCCAATTGGAAGCCCCAGTTGGAAGCCAACTATCATTTGAATCATGACTGAAATTGACATTGGTTTGAATACTCTTCAAAAGAGATTGGCCTTATCCTTTACCTATTCTTTCCAGTTCAGGAATCAGTCTCTGCAGCCTCATCATTTTCCCACCACTAATCCTGCCCTTGTGAGTCATTAGAGAACCACCATGCACTGTACTCAAACACAATTTAATCAAATATCAAGACATGCCGTGTACATCGGGACCAGGCTGATGGAGAATCTCAACTGATCACCTGTGATATTAAGATCTGATTTTCTATGCAATAGTAATAATAAACAGCTGGCATAATGCAATACTTTAAGTAAAAACTTATGTGGTCTTTTCAACAAACCTATGGTGAGTACTGTTGTAATCTCCATTTTACAAAGAGGAAAACCAAGTCACAGAGAGGGTAATTGATGTGCTTGAGGTGGCACAGCCAATGAGCAGAATGGCTGAGATCCAAACCAGGCATTCTGACCCCAAGTCCATATTCTTCACTACGTACTGCTGCCTCTCTGAGGTTCACAGTATGATTACTGGTAAACTTTGGGGATACTTCTGGAGCTGTGTACATAAAATATTTCTGTTAAAATAGAATTACTGCTAATGCAGGCTTGCATCTTGCCAACACAGACATGCACACACAAAATCTGACATAGGTAAGAATTTGTCTCTCAGTGTATAAATAATCACTTTGGGCAAGAGTTTTTGAGTGAAAAATCAAACACTATGAAATATGTAAAGGGATTAGCACAGTGCCTGGTGTATCATAAGCATATAATAATATGTTTTTATTTATGTTTATTATCATCATTAATGATACATCACATATTAGTATGATGAGTTAATATGCAGTCTCCCCATACTACTATTCTAGATATAATCACTCACTATAAAAAGATATGGGAAAAATATAAAACACTGCCTCTATCACTGTGGTCCTCAGCCTTTGGACATCCCCCTAAAATGCCTTGCATGACAATTTCCCCATACGTAAAATAGAAGCTAAAATTTTGTCTTTGGACATCACAATAATGTTGGGAGGTAAAATAAAATAATCTGCAAATTAAATTTCTGTGAAATAGACTGTTTTAATGAAATACTGGGAGAGCTCCTTAAAATCAGATTATGTTTCATACTATTACCTCTGGGCACTCCTTAGAATTATACCATTTTGAAGCAGCTTTTATTAACAAGAAATGGCATGCCCAATAAAAGTCATAAAATTCTTTTCAAGTACATAAGAACAGGATGCTCTCTCATGCATTCTCTCTCTCTCTCTCTCTCTCTCTCTCTCTCTCATCTGTATGTCTACCAAGGGCCAGCTGGATAGACTAGTGACTTGGGTGACTAGTGACTTGTGCAGTCACATGGGGTCCCATACTGAGAGGGTCCCTGTGTTTGCTCTGCTGTCACTGTTTTGAAATTTTTAATAACTTATGAACAAGGGATGCCATGTTTTTATTTTGCACTGGGCCCCATGAAGCGTGTGGCCCTCTATCTACCACTTCCTCTATTTACCTGTAGTCTGTGACAGGACCTACCTCACGATGTAGGATTGATTCACTTGCAGGGCAACTTCTCCACAGGGTATAGTAACTCTCTACAGGGGCTTGGGCTAAACATAGAATAGAGGGGAATTAACACATTTCCGATAATGATCTCCCATACTGTTATGAAATCAAGACACTTAGATCCTGGTAAAGTGACTTAGTAAAGAACCAAAGGAGGTTCATTTTGGGAGAGACAAAAAAAGGTGAATATCAGAAATATCTGCCTCAGTCATGGGGGAGGGTGTTACACTGAGACATCCCCATTTTGGACCTGGCTGCCAAGAGGCATCTCCCAGGCTCAGCTGTCCGTGTTGGGGCCTGGATGATGAAAAAGAATGGCCATATCCTGAGCAGGGGCTGTCCCCCACCCAGCAGACTTCCACCTCAAACCTTGGTAGCTGCTCTTGTTTCATTACCAGTCATTTTTTAAAACAGATTTATTGCAATATAATTTGCATACCATAAAATTCACCCTTTGAAAGTGTACAATTCAGTGGTTTTTGCTATATGTGCAACCATAGCCAATGTTTTAGAACATTTTCCAACACTCTTGGCAGAAAGCGCGTCTTGGTTAGCAGTCCCTCTCCAGTCCTTCCTCCTTGCCCCTCTGCCACCCCCAACCCCTGGCAACCACAAACCTACCCTTTGTCTCTAAGGATTTGCCTCATCTGGATACCTCATGTAAATAGAATTACACAATATTTGTCCTTTAACATCTGCTTATTTTACTTAGCATAATGTTTTCAAGGTTCATCAGCGTTGAAGCACGCATCAGCACTTCATTCCATGTTATGGTTAAAGAACATTCCATTATATGGACATATCACCTCACAGTTTGAATATGTCCCCCAAAAAGTATGTGTTGGAAATTTAATCTCTGATGCAACAGTGTTGGGAGGTGGGGTCTGACAAGAGGTGATTAGGCCATAAGGGCTCTGCGTTCATGAATGGATTAATACCATTAGTGTGGGAGTGTGTTCCTTACAAAAGAACAAGTTTTGTCACCTTTTCTCCCTCTGTCTTCCTCTTTCCCCAACTTACCCTCTTGCCTTCTATCATGGGATGATGCAGCAAGAAGGCTCTCACAAGAGCCAGCCCCTGGATCTTGGACTGCCCAGTCTGCAGAACCATGAGCCAGTAAATTTCTGGTCACGATAAATTTCTGTTGATGATAATTCAGGTTCGGGTATTCTGTTATAGCAGCACAAAATGGACTAAGACTTACCACATTTAATTTATCCATTCATCAGTTGATGGGCATTTGGGTTGTTATTATCATGAATGATGATGCTATGAACATTCAGGTACAAGGTTTTGTGTAGATATATGTTTTCATTTTTGTTAAGTATATTCCTAAGAGTGGAAGTACCAGGTCAGATGGTAAGCTAGTCATTTTTTTACATGGTTGCTCAAAGAAGATCCTGCTATCAGTATCACCAAAATAAAACTAGACATTGAATATGAAACTCCCTAAGGCTCCAAATTAGACAGTAGTAAAATATTTCATATTTAGACTCAAAACTTGGAGTCAGATTTGCTGGAACAGGCATGGGTTTATAATTAAGTAAACAAAACACAGAAAAGGTAACATCCCTCTGCCCTCCAGCACAGTTAGAGTAGATAATCCAGAATTTTTTCTCTACTTCTGCCAAAAATTGCATTTGGCATCTGTTCAGAATCATACTATCTCCTGAGGCACTTTGAGAGGTCCAGCCTGAGATATTTGTGGAAAAATATGCCAATAATTAACCAGGTCTCTGTTAGTGTGCCTAGAACACAGGTTTAGGAGGGAACAGCTTTAGGAGGGGAGATGATTTGAGGTAAGAGGTTATCAAAAAGTACTGTGGATACTGCTAAGGCAGTGTTTTCAGACTTTAAAGTGCACACAAATGACCTGGGCATTTGGTAAAATGCACATTCTGATCGAGTAGGTCTGAGAAGGAGGCTTAGAGCCTGCATTTCTAACAAGCTCCCAGGTAACACAAAGATGCCTGTCCCTTTGCTTGCACTTTGAGTGACAAGGCTCTATAGGACCTTGCGGTGGCTATGGGATGAGCTGAGTTATTTCCTGAGTGCTGAGCAGTTCATGGACCACAGTTGTCTGCCCAGAATTTGATTCCTGTGAGGTTTTTTTTTTTTTTTTTAATATAAAGTCTCACTCTGTTCCCCAGGCTAGAGTGCCATTGCATCAGCCTAGCTCACAGCAATCTCAGACTCCTGGGCTCAAGCAATCTTACTGCCTCAGCCTCCCGAGTAGCTGGGACTACAAGCATGCGCCACCATGCCTGGCTAATTTTTTCTATATATTTTTAGTTGTCCAGCTAATTTCTTTCTATTTTTTTTTTTTTAGTAGAGATAGGGTCTCACTATTGCTCAGGCTGGTCTCAAACTCCTGAGCTCAAACGATCCGCCTGCCTCAGCCTCCCGGAGTGCTATCCTGTGTGGTTTTATAGACAAAATAAAGCTTGTAAGAGCCAAATATCCCACACCTAGTAAGTCAGGGGAAGAAAGGGTAAAATATAAATGCCATCAGCTCCCTCCTTCTCTTGCAGAACCAACGACTCTCATGTGGTCTCTGAATTCAATTAAGCTCAGAAACTTAATTAAATGGCGTCTATTTGAAAGTTGGGCAGCTTCATGGTACAGTGAAAGGCCAATGTTAGACCAGAAATCCAGAATAATTGAAAGCAAAATTTGAAAGAGTACTAGACTCTCCTGAAAGACATTAAAAGGGACCTAATTTAAAAGCCTCTAGAGAAAGTATTACAACACTACTTCCTCAACCTCCTTCTCAGCCTCCTAACACAGCACAATGGCCTGTAAGATCTCTTTGTTCTCAGTCTCTCAACAACACAATGGCCTGCAAGATCTCCTTTGTTCCTGTCTCTAAACTCCAGTATCTCTCTCTCTCTCTCTCTCTCTCTCTCTCTCTCTTTTTCTCTCTCTGTCTTTCCCATAGAGACTCTCTTCTTCTAATCCCCTCCCTTCCCTCTGGGTCAAGTTTTACTTAGGTAAACACTGTTTCTCAGACTTTAAAGGGCACGTGAATCACCTGGGATCTTGTTAAAACACAAATTCTGACACAGTGAATCAGAAGTGCCCAAGAATCTGCATTTCTAACATGTGTCTACGTGACGCCAGTGTGTGCCACACTCTGAGGAGCATGAGGCAGATTATCTTAGCCTCTCCGCTTCTTTAATTTCTCCTCTTCTTTCTCCTCCTCCACCCCTTTCAAATAAGTCATAAATGCTGATTGAATAGAATAAATGATAAAACAGATAGTTTTATCATCTACAATAGTGGTGACAATGAAGGCTCCTTTTTTGAGGTTAAATTGAAAATTAAATTTAATAATAATACATGGAAGGCCTGGCACAGTGGATGCTAAATAAGTATTAGTTTACTTTATTCCACCTTCCCATGTTCCTCCTGGGGCTCGAGGCAGGCAATTTTTATAAGTGCAGTGGGTATACAAGCATTAATAATTGATATTAGCAGAGAGCCACAGGTCAGGATTTTCCTTATAAAAAATCACTATTTATTAAAACTGAAGCATGAACTATATAACGAATCACTGTGAAAAGTGTAACCATACTGATTTAGAAACTGCATGAATTGAGAGTGACTTCCCCGTTTTGAAAAGCTCAGGCCATCTAAAATAAAGTGGAGATTTCAGAGAAATAACTAAACTATCACAGATTAAGTGACAAAAACGTCCGATATTACCCACATGGCTTTCAGTCCTCTGCCTGAAGGTGGACTCTTCAATTATCTGAATGATCCTGAGCCCCCACTGACTTTGCTCTCTCAGTAGTGGGCCGATGACAAATGAGGTGCCCTGTCCTGTAGCGGGATGTCTGCAGTCCTGGAGAACTTCCTTTTCAAGGGAGGAGACACTCATTCCGAACCCTGTATAATACTTGCTCAAGGCAGAAAACCGTGAGACCTTGGTGACACCCCATCATGATTCTCCAATCTCATCGGGGACACTGAGGAACAAGCTTCTTACATTATCTAATAGAACACAGAAAATCCAGCTAGTATGATTTCTAAACAAAGAGGGATTTTTAATAAGAAAGTCTCAGACATTACACATTCTCATTCCTCGTTGCACTTTGTCGTCCATCTTCTGGGAAAGAGGCATATACAGATCGTGGCGTAACTCACTCAGAACAATAGACAATTGTCACAGTCTATTAATTCCATCTGCTTCTGACGGGAAGGAAAAATGGTTACATGGTGAAGTCAGAGGGTCTCAGGCACAGACGGGGATTTTGCTGAGGGTCTCACACAACAAGCGCTGATGTATAATTAGAAGCATGATGTAAATAAGGGAACCAGTGCCAGGCTTGGCCCTCTGGGTTATCAAGGTTTCAGTCTTCCCGTCACTGTTTCTGTGATCTCTTAAGTCAAAAAAACACTTTATTTCAGTGGAGCGCTGGACTTGGAGCTGCAATATGAATATGGATAACAAGAGAGTAGGGCAGAACAAGGAGGAACCTTTGCTTCAAATCAGAGCAAGGTGATATTATCTGCCACACAGGGTAGGGTTTCCACCTGACTTCTACTCATTGTCAAGTTCTTCCTAAACCAGAGAAAAGAAACTAATGTTCTTAGATTTCTTGAATTTCTTGATAATTCCTAAATTACTGTTTTCTACTATTTAAAAAAAATTAATATAACTTGAAGACATCATTTAGACAAATTTTTCCTTAATTGGATAACCCTAGGAATTCCTAAGTTGGGAGCCAGGACTCTTGACACTTCAACTTAGTGCTCATGTGATCTTGGGTAAGCAGTTTAAATTTTCAGGCCTTTTTGCATAAGAGGATAGATTAGCCCCTAACTGGTGTTTTCCAGTGTGCATTGTGTGGAATAAATGTTAGGCAAAAATAGTGTTAGTTGACTAAATAAATGTAGATAATGCTGAGTTAGGGTTCATTTTCTTTGTTGCAGGACTTCTCAGAATTCTTGACATTCTAGTATACACTAGAGATCTCCCAAAAGATACCGGAGTGAGCTGTTTCTGGAAAAATTTCATCACAGGGGGGCCGGGCGCGGTGGCTCACGCCTGTAATCCTAGCACTCTGGGAGGCCGAGGTGGGCGGATCGTTCTGAGCTCAGGAGTTTGAGACCAGCCTGAGCAAGAGCGAGACCCCGTCTCTACCAAAAAATAGAAAGAAATTAATT
>CAUYSK010089477.1:0-18047 GCA_963575035.1 Avahi laniger
GGGCAACACAGTGAGACTCTGTCTCAAAAAAAAAAAAAAATACCCACAATACCAGAGAAAATTGCTTTTAACAAAGGAAGACAGGAAGGAAATGAGGAAGAAAGAGAGGACCACAAAACAACCAGAAATCAAATAATAACATGGTAGTAGTAAATCCTTATATATCTATAATAACATTGAATGAGAATGAACTCAATTATCCAATCAAAAGACATAAAGTGGCTAAATGGATTGAAAAAGCAAGATCCAACCGTATGTTGTCTATAAGAAACATGCTTCACCTATAAAGACACCCATAGACTGAAAACACAGAAATGGAAAAAGATATTCCATACAAATGGAAACCAAAAAAGAACAGGAGTAGCTATATTTCTATCAGATAAAATAGATTTCAAGAGAAAAATTGTAAAAAGGGGCAAAGAAGGTCATTATATAATATACGGGGGTTGATTCAGCAAGAGAATTTAACAAATATAAATATATATGTACTCAATACTGGAAAACCCAGATATATAAAGCAAATATTATTAGAGCTAAAGAAAGAGATAGAACCCTATACAATAATCACTGGAGACTTTGACACTCCACTTTCAGCATTGGACAGATCATCCAGACAGAAAATCAACAAAGCGATATTGGACTTAACCTGCACTATAGACCAAATGGACCTAATAGCTATTTACAGAATATTTTATCCAACAGCTGCAGAACACACATTCTTCTCCTCAGCTCATGGGTCATTCTCAAGGATAGACCATATGTTAGGCCACAAAAGCAGTCTTAAAAAATTCACAAAAATTGATATCATATCAAGTATTTTCTCTACCCGCAATGGAATAAAACTAGAAATCAATACCAAGAGGAACATTGGAAAATATAAAAACACAAGGAAATTAAACAATATGCTCCTGAATGATCAGTGAGTCACTGAAAGATTAAGAAGGAAATTTAAAAATTTCTCAAAACAAATAAAAATGGAAACACAGCATATCAAAATCTGTGCGTGTACATAAAAAGCAGTAATAAGAGGAAAGTTTATACCAGTAAGTGCCTCCATCAAAAAAGTAGAAAAGTTTCAAATACAAACTTAGTGATGCATCTCAAAGAACTGGTAAAACAAGAGCAAACCAAACCAAAACTTAGTAGGAATAAAGAAGTCATAAGGACCAGAGTAGAAATGAATGAAATTAAACCTAAAAAACAATACACAAGACCAACAAAATGAAATG
This sequence comes from Avahi laniger, assembly GCA_963575035.1. Lineage (NCBI taxonomy): Eukaryota > Metazoa > Chordata > Mammalia > Primates > Indriidae > Avahi > Avahi laniger. Next base: position 1,230 of record CAUYSK010089477.1, read on the forward strand.
TTGATGTTTTGCAAGATAAAAAAAAATTGGACACAGTTTTAGAAAGACTAACTAATAAAAAAAGAAGATATCAGCACTCCCGTGTTTATTACAGCACTATTCACAATAGCCAAGGTCTGGAATCAACTTAAATGTCCATCAGTAAATGAATGGATAAAGAAATTTTGGTCCATATACACAATGGAATATTACATAGCCATAAAAAAGAATGAGATACCTCCATTTGCAATAGCATGGGTGGAACTGAGGAACATTATGTTAAGTGAAATAAGCCAAGGAGAGAAAGACAAATATCACAGGTTCCAACTCATATGTGGGAGCTAAATATTAAAAACAACTTGGTCTCATGGGGACAGAGTGTAGAATGATGGTTACCAGAGGCAGGGAAGGACAGCAGGAATGGGAGCATAAAGTTGGGATGGTTAATGAGTGTAAAAATGCAGTTAGATAAAATGAACAATATTTGATAGCACAACAAAGTGACTATAATCACAATAAGTTAGGGTGTACTTTAAAGTAACTAAAAGAGTGTAATTGGAATGTTCCTTTCACAAAGAAATGATAAATGTCTGAGGTATTGTATACTCCAGTCACCATGATTTCGTTAATTCACATTGTATACCTGTATCAAAACATCACATGTGCCCTATAAAGACATACAACAACTATGTACCCGTAATAATTTAAAGTTTTAAAGCTACATATGAATTGAAAATTAAAAAATTAACTAATCAAAATCTACCACTTTTACTACATAAATGATCATCTACCAAACAATCTATTAAGATATTATGGTTTAGACCTATTATGAGGAAAATATAACCCCTTCAAAACTTCTGAAATTTAATAGTACAACTATTTTGAAAGATAAATGAAATACTAAAATCTTCTCATTAATCAGATCACAAGAAAAACTCAAAATGAAAAGAATTAAATCACCTGACTATATCATTGATAAAAATGCATATAAGACAGGAAATTCAAAATATATTTCCCCACTTGCCACGGGTAAATGAATTAAAGTAATTAATGGTTAAATAGAAATATATTAGTTATCTACTTGTTTATACTAACCCCTTCCCTAGGTAGTAGAAATAATATATATATTTGGAAGCAAGAATTAGAGGAATTTTAAATCAATGTTTATAACAAAAGGCTGCACTTTAAATTCTAATTTTTTGGAGTTATTTTTCTAATTTAAATCAATATATAATTACTTCCAGTTACTTAATGGCATATTAAAATGATTGTCAATAGTTTTTCCCCAGGTTCATTTTTTTTTTTTTTGAGATTTTTTTTCTAATAGCTTACTGTTTGTGTCACCTTGATTATTTATACATAGTGTAATATATGTCATTCTTTTTCATTGAATGTGCATACAGGAAATTCTACATAAGAACTCATTTGACTTGTAACTCTAAAGTGTTAATTTTTCTCAGTTTGGCAAGTAAACATAAAAATCTTTTCTTACTGCCTATTGAATTTTTTGATAGAAAAAAAAAACATTAAAAAAATTACATGTTGCTTCAGGCGATTCTGAATCAGATCAGTTGTTTGTCCAGATATGGAAATCCCTAGAACTCAAGATAAGTAGTCTATATCTAGATGATAAATTTAAATACAAGTGATAAATTTAATATAGGTGATAAAACGAGTCAGCCAATTGAGATATGACAACAAGCTATTGATATTGATCTATGCCTTAGATCAGGACAGTTACAAACTAGTTGTAGTACTTCATTGTTAGTGATTGGTGTTCTGTGAAACCTTTTCCAAGTGGAAATTCTAAAATTTAATCTCTCATAATATATTGCAATATACATCTCAAGACAAGACCTACATTCGACCTACAGTTCACTTGCTAAGTAATGAACTTCATATCGATCACATAGAAGCAAGCTACCTAGGGGGATGAGCACTAATATCATATGACTAGAATTACAACAATTCACCCAATTTCCCAAGATAGATACCCAGGAATTTTCTCAGACTTACAGCTGTTCCTGAGCCCCCACAACCCTAATCTCCACATATAAACTGTCCCAAAGTCCTATTGATTCCAACCTTAATGAATCTCCAATCTAACCACTTTTGTCTACTTCCACTGCTGTTGCTTTCTTTTAGTCCTACATCACCTCTCGCTTGCATTACTGCAATTTTCTGTTCTCCATGCCTCCAATTTCTGTACTTCCTGATACTGTTGTCCTAATTTTAGTCACAGCGAGGTTTTTCTCACTCAGTTCTCCCATTCGGTTTTTCTCTACTGCCTACAGTATTCACATCCCTAAAATACAACACAAAGTATCCATGACCTGATCTCTGCTAAGTTTTTTTAGTTTTATTCTCCCCAAAAGCCTCTCATGTTATATTCCGTACTTTAAAAACTACTACCAGTTTCTTGAAAATACCACAACACTTCATGCTTCCACATTTATGTCACGTCTTTTGACTACATAATTCCTTCCTCTCTATTCCATGCCAGTCACAGCCGTCTATGTGGGAAATTCTCATGTGCAAACAATCCAGAGTAGAAGTGATCAACCATTCCTGGGAATGTCCACCGTGCCCTGAACTCTTCACTGCGTAGTTAGATGTTTTGTCCCTCTGTAAGTTCTTTGAGGATGGAGACTCTGTCATATTCATCTTTGCATCCTAAGCACCTGGTGCAGTGCCTGATCATAGAACTTAATCTCTGTTTATCAAGGGAGCTACTGAATCAATAATACAAAACTTTATTCTGCCTGTCTGTAGTGAGATCTATGTCAAATTATATATTGAAATAACTCTCAAAACCACAGACTAACTTAACAAAAAATGATATCGGGAGTCTGTGAACTACTTTCCATTTTTCGTTTTTAATTTTTTGAGTAGATATCACTGCTAAGTAAAATCATATAACAGAGTCACCAAGTGAACAAGAACTGAACAAAGTTTTTTTTTTCCCCCTTTGGTCTTTGGGAGCCTGTGCACACACAGATCAAAGAAGAGGACTTTATTTTTTCCAATGTCATAGATGACCTCAATTTTATACCAATTGAATTTGTGTCCCCTGTGTCATCTCTACCCACTTCTCAGTACTTTCAGCTTAACTCTACCTTCCTGAAGGCTAAAACACGGTGAAGAGCATTGTGTTCTAGAAAGGGCTCTCAAACAGGGTGAGGAAATCTTTGTTCCACTGCTGGCTTTTTCTCACATAAACTTTATAATTTGGGTAGATTGCAACCTGTAAGGTACGAAAGAAAAAAATCTAACAGGACAACTTTGAGAACTTAAAAAATTTTTTTTTAATATTATTGAAGCTCATAAAACAGGAATTGCTTAAGTGGATAAATATATTAACACATGTGAAACTTCATAAAAATGTCAATTATTCCTAATTACTCTATAAAATTTATTTATTTATGAACAAAATCTGCATATAACTTTTTGTGGAAACTACTTAAGAAGCTGATCCAAAAATTCATATCAAACAGACAAGGGTGAAGAACAGCTAAGACAATTTAACTGAGAAGTTTTAGGAAGTTTTCCCTGCCAGACATCAAGACTACTTATAAAGCTGTAGTAATTATGACAGTGTGGATGTGCCCTGGGAATCAACAAAAAAATCAGCAGAGCAGAACACAGAGCTCGGAAAGTCTTGGATGTAAATGGACACTTGATATATGACAGAAGAGGACTTAAAAGTCAGTAGAGGAAGGATGAGCTATTCAAAAAAACGCTGTTGAGACAATGGTTATGCAGCCATATGGACAAATTAGATGCATACATCATATCAGAAATTTGAAAATAAATTCTAGGTCCTTTAAAATCCTAAAAGCAGAAATGTTAACACTCCTACATGAAAATATTCTTAAATATATTTATAATTTCTGATCAGGGAGGATTTTCTAAAATAAGACATCAAAGCACAAACCATAAAGAAAAAGTCTAGAATTTTAACTACATTAAAAATAGAATGTTCCATATATCAAAAGACACTATAAATAATGACTTCTACAAATTTATCCAGTAAATAAGTAAATAATATGGATATGTACAGTGATCTTAGTACGTGTATACTCACTGAAGTATTATTTATAATAGCATCAGAGTTTCCAGAGAAGCCTCCAAAACCAGAACCAGTCTGACAGGAGTCAAGCGCTGGACCACCCGGGGTTTCTGAGGTCTTGTCGTCATTAGACAATCGTCACCTTTCCAGCAGGCAGGCAAAAAAAAAGAGAGAAGATGCCTATAAAGGGATTTCTTTGAAGAGGGAGTTTTCAGTTACTGAGTAGAAGATTCCCCCACACACTCCTCAAAACAAGAGAACGACTGGCAAAATTAAACATGTGTCTTCCGGTATTGGAAGGACATAAGGATTACATGTAACAAAGTGGAAAGAGCTGACTGGTGGCCAAACTGCAGAGAAAAGCTTTTGTTGGTATTTGTCTGAACTGGCTGAATTTGGTGAGGCAATCCTCGATACGTGTATTTCTAGCTGTTATGGGTTTAATTGTATCTCCTCAAAATTTATATGTTGAAGTCCAACACCCGTATCTCAGAATGTTACTGTACTTGGAGACAGGGTCTTTAAAGAGATAATATGAGGTCATTACGGTGAGTCCTAATCTGCTATGACTGACGTCCTTGTAAGAGGCTATTTGGACACAGACACACCCAGAGGGGAGACCATGTGGAAGGCACAGGAAAAAGACAGCCATTTACAAGCCAAGGACAGAGGCCTCGGAAAAAGAAAAAAAAAAAAACAAAACAAACAAACCTGCTCACACCTCACTGGTCTCGAAAACTGTGAGAAAATAAATTTCTGTTGTTAAACCACCCAGTCTGTGATATTTTGCTATGGTAGCTCTAACAGACGACTACGCTGGTGGTCCAGATGCAGACCCATGAAAGCGAGCTATTTTTTGTTTGTCTTAATAGGAACTCCACCCAAGAGGGCCGTTCTAGATGGATAAAGGGGCCTCAGTAGCAGCAGTGGAAGGGGAGTAGGGAGTCAGTGATAAACAGCAAGAAAGTTGCCTTTGGAATATTCCAGCAGTATGGAATTGTCTGGCAATCTATAACACGATCCCACAGGAGAAAGGCATATGCAGGGAGCACCGGTGCCAGATTTTAATTGTAAAAATTGAATAAAAGCTTTTCTGTCCTCCTAACCCTCTTTCCTCCCTCAAGCTCCTAACTCTAAGTATGGGCACAGGTGAAATTAGCCAAGTGGGAAATAAGTAGCGAGAAATATAGAGAAGTCAACCACAACGTCCTTTCTCATATAGGTTGCCCAGTCTAAAGTAAACCTAATCTGGAAAATGGGGGAGTAATCAATTTGGCAAAGATTGGAGATGTGATTACTAGGCCAGATATTTTTATTAATATAACTATCAGTAGAAAGTGATGCTAAACTGTAAGAGGACAGCCCAGGAGTGAATCCAGAGATGGGAAAATATACCGTGCTCGAGAGAAGTGAGTTAACAAAGGGTTGTGAGAAACACTGATAGGACTTCCCACTGCAATTGAGCAAGTCCATAGCTCGACTAAGTCAGTTACAAGACATTAAATATCAGAAATAACACACATTATTAATATAAAAGATTTCTATATTGGAATTAATAAGAATTATCTTATTAATTCAAACCAACATTCTTTTCAGCTTAAATAGCTACAAAAGTTGTATGCTGACCACTCTGCCTCCAAATTCTTCTCTTAATTCACACATTTCTTCCTTCTTTATTCACTCAACAAATAATTTTTAAGTTCTATATGCCAGGCACAGGGCTAGGCCCTGACAATACAATGGTGAACAAAACTCACGACCTCACTGACTTCAAAATATTACGGTGAGGTGGGAATGATTGTTATAACTTTACAAGTGATGCTGCAGAGTGTAAAATAAGTCACTTGCTCAGGCCTCTGAGACAGCAGGGAAGACACACAAGCTGCTCTCAAATCTAGGACTGATAAAATAAAATCCTACATTCTTTCCATTATCATACTTTGATTCTTACTCATTTTGAAAAATTATTGTAATTGAGTGTTAACAGAGCCTTCCTATACAACAGTGTTGCAAGGTTTATGAAAACCTCTCTGCGTTCTATGCCAAGAACTACATACACATGTATCCCAGGTATATAAACACTTCCCAGGAACACAGTTTCTTCATCTATACAATAAAACGTTTAGACTAAATTACTAAAGGTTTCTTCAACCTCTATTTTTTAATCCTAACATCTAAATTATAAAAGTTGATAAATTGATATAAATATTAATGCTAAAAAATTTAATTTTTAAGCTACTGCTATTGAGTCACAAATTTCATTAGAACGAAGATAGGCAGACATGACTGAAGTTAATATTCACAACATTATATTGTAAAATAAGAGTGCAAGTTACATTAAGTTAAAATTTGGAATCAATGCTAAGATATATTATTATTTCTTTGTAGCCCATTAGAAACATGAAATTACATTGACTGCATTATTCTAAGACTATTAATATTAAGGTTATATTTTTCCTTTAACCAGAATCATTTTGGTGATTATTGCTGCCTCTGCAAATATTCTTTTCAAACTCTAAATTTATTTTATTATTATAGCTATAACTATGATTTTGATTATCAGTCCTTTACATAGGATAATCTCTTGGCTACCAGAGAGAAAAATTTTCAACTGTTTTTATGTAAACCCATTGTTATTCTCTAAGGCCTATAAAAGTGACACATTAAGTACTTATTAGAAGGTCATATGCTTAGACTGGATACTTTTACTCCCTTGATGATCTAAACATGTTTTTAAAAAACAAAAACTAAACTATTTATGGAACAAATTTTTCCCTTTCTTTCAACTCCACTAATCCTCTCCCTGGTGAATGGAATAAAGCTAATGGTATAAGCTAGTAACTATTTAATAAATAATACTAAACAAATTAGTAAATGGGTAGCACAGAAAGAAAATATTCTCTATGGAACACTGGTTCATCCTCTAACCTCTTATCACTGGTTTAGGGAAATTCATTCCGTCTTTATATTTTTCATTCATTGATCAATCCTTTAGTTTATTCAATATTATTTACTCAGTATCAAAATAATCTGCTTACCTCTGGTAATATGGAGAAGAATAAAATTAAGATTTTCTTGGCTTAAGCAGCTTACTCTTAAGGCAGAGAAGTATAAAAGTGCAGTGCTGTCATTGCTGTAATACACAAGTACGTAGGTTCCAACAGTAAAAGTTACTAATACTACTTCTGTGGGGGTGAGGACATTTAGGAAAGACAAGGGAAGAAATAACTGAACTTGCTCTTAGAAGACGAGGAGAATTTTCTCCATGAGGAAAGTGGAAAGGAGAATTCTGGACAAAGGGAAAGGAGCATGCAAAGGCATGGTATGGTCAGGTAACAAATGGTCAGAAATGAAACTTCAAGCACCTGGAATTTCTTGGGACCTTGTGTATTAGTCTCCTCAGGCAACCATAACAAAATTCCATAGGCTGAGTGACTTAAATAGCAGCTGTAGTTCTGGAGGCTAGGAATCCCAAATCAATGTGCCAACTGATGTGGTTCTTGATGAGGGCTCTCTTCCTAGCTTATAAACAGCCATCCCCTTGCCATGTCCTCACACGACAGAGAGAGGCCTCCTCTTCTAACAAGGTCACCATTCCTACCAGATTAGGGCCTCATTTAACCCTGACTACATCCTAAAGGCCCTGTGTCTACATACAGTCACCCTGGAGGTTAAGGTGTCAGCATATGAACTTCGGGGGGACACAATTCAGTTCATAGCACCTGGGGTGGGAGAAAAGTAGTAGATGCCATAACCAGATGAGAAAATGGGGGCCAGCAGGTGAAAGATTTAGATTCCACTTTTATTTAGCTAGATTTACCAACTAGGTATATTTGGCATGGCTGAAATCTTTGGAGGAGAGGAAAGCCCCCTCAAAGGCATGCAAACAGGATGGAGGAGTGGAGATTAAAGAAATATTAAGGAGGCAAAGTCGGTGGGACTGGATCAATCCTACATAGTTTGTAAGAAAGAGAGACACACTGAGGATGATTCCCAGGTTTCAAGTTTGGGAAATGGGGGGATCAATGGTGAAGTTTTGAGTTAACAAATACCAGACAGGAATATATTTGAGAAAGAGAGAGAGAGATTCTGAGTTTGAATACGATGACTTTGAGCCATCTGTGGAACTGAATATCAGAATATCTTATAATAACTGAAAATGCTACTCTAGAGATCCTAACTAAAGAGAATCAAAGATGGAAGCTTAGGGAACATTTGAAACATAATCAAGAGCAGGAACCTAACGAAATTAATTTGGAGGTCCTGAGAGGTAGGAAAAGACCCAGAGGGAGAGGTGGCAGTTAAGGCCAAGTGAGAGCACAGTCTCAGGAATGTCATCTGTCTCAAATGCCCCACAGATGTCACATAAAACACGAAGAATAGGTCATTAAATTCTCTAATTAGGAGATTTTTGGTAACTTTTATGGAGAGAGACTTCTACACAATGATAGAGACAAAAATTTTACGCAGGCAGAGTCTGGGTGTATCTTATTCACCACCACATCCCCATGGCCAAGCACAGTGCACAACACGCATGTACAACTCAATGTGTATTTGTGAGAATAATGTTAATTAGAAACTAAGGAATGATTTAGAAAAGAAAAAGAGAAGATGGAGAATGTCCCAGCCCTGAAGTTGGAGTAAGAGAGGAGGATGAATTTGTACTTCAAGAAAAGAGAATCAAAGAAAGGGTTCTTTTTTCATTTTAGAAATTGACAGGAGAAACCTAATAACATTTCTAGAGGATGAGAAGAAGCCATTGGAAATGCAGGACAGGCAAAAACTCATAGACCAAGGTGCCTGAAAGGACGTTCATCTGTATCTGTTCCAATCAGGAAAATACCAAGATATTTATAGAAAAGTAAAAGTGATTCAGGAATTATCTATGACTCTCTGGCAATCAACAGGACAACAACAACAACAATAATAATAATAGCTAATACTTATTAAGTTCTTAATAAGTGGGGGTTTTTAATTATTAACAACATATAAAAGCTTACTGTAAGGCTGGCCAAAAGACCCCCACAGGCACAGCAACGACAGCCCCGGGCCCCTTCCCTTTTGGCTTGCAGCCGGGGCCAGGTCACATCCTGTTATGACTGGCAAGAACAGCTACGCTGGCTGAACACCCTGAGCTCAGTTTCCTGCCCTGCTCAGCTACTGCAGGCAAAGTGCTCAGGCTTCAAACAACTGCATCCTAACTGAATATTCCAAGACCCCTTTTTTCACCCCACATATAAAAACCCTGCCTCAGTCCTGAACGGCATGACTTCTCAGGCCCTGACCTTAGGACCTGTGAACCTCACCCAGGAGTGCTTTAATGAAGCCACTTGTTTGGCCATAACTTGTGTCTGCTGGTCTCTCCCACCGAAAACCTTATGCTTACTAGATATCACCTTAAAATGTTAATACTATTATTATTTCCATTTTTCAAATAAAGAAACTGAAGCAAAGATAAATTAAGAAGCATGGCAAAAAAGTAGCAAAGCTGGATCTGAGTCTGGGCTTAAGACTTTAACATCTCTGTCATTACTGTCTTTAAGTACTAGGTCAAGCACAATGTATTATTCCAGCTTGCAAGTCCGACAAGCAGGTGCTGAACATGTGGCTGCCGTGGGAGGCAGCCCTGCAGAATAAAGTTTATTCAATGGGAAACACAAATGAATTTATTTCAATACTAATCATAATTATCACTCCCTCACAGGTGTAGTTTTAAACGAACATTTGTGCCTATGTAAATACCTCTGAGCAATGTGGTGACATAAAAAAACGCATATCATGCTTTCATACCTCACAACTGACAATAGATTCTGTTCATAACATCAACTGGGAAGGTGAACTTAAACTGATTTCAGAACACAAGTTTATCAGCAAAAACATTTTATCCAACAATAGAACATATGATGAGATCTGTAGAAGGCCAGCTTCCCTAGACCTAGGACAGATGTATTTTCAGCACGTAAAATTGGTCAATGAGGCAAATTAAAAGAGAGCTTGGTTGCAATACTAGTGACAACAGATGAAACTATTGTGTTTGATGTCTTTATGTCACTTAACCACTGTCTAGAAATCATCAGTGTCTTTCCATGAAACAGAAAATGTGAAAAGAAGATGGTTTAAAAAAAAAATCAAAGTTAGTAGATCCTAGTTAGTTTTGTTTGCTAGGAATCTTTATAGAATTGTCTAATGTATTGAAATAGTTTTTTTAAATGTAAAACACTATAGTATAGACCTATAATGGCAGGGTGGATGTATATTCCCCGTATCACCCAGTTTCAGAATGAAAAGATTCTATTCGAGTAACATTCCTGGCCTTACTAACCCTTTCCCTTGGTGACAGTCTGACTTAGGTTTGATGAGTTTGGAAGAAGCAGCTGAGCAAGCTTAGTCCATGCCCTTCCTCTCTCTCTTGAGGTCCACCTGCCTGCAGAGGGTAGAGAGTCTATGTTCTGTTCTCCTTCATGCTCAATATCAGAGGCTCATCTTCCTCACGGAGAAGATACCTGTCAGTGTCCAGCATTGCCTGTGACTGGGTGAGTAAGTTGGTCTAATTTGGGAAGGAACTACTGCACTTCTCATTTGGCTCTCACAATAAGCCATGACCTTCAGTATCAGCTTCATCAGTATTTAAGTTGATATACTGATTCCTATTTGCCTAATTCCCATATCTATCTCTGAACTGGTTACAAATTTGGATAAAAGAGAGGAGTGATATTTATTGGGTCTCTAAAAACTTCATATTTAGAATTGAGAGACATAGGATTTGTGACTCAAGTGATGCTTCAACAGCAAACTTCAGCAAACCCAAGGGAATACTGGAGACATTTACAAGGAGTTAATTAATAGGTGTACATATGGTAGCAAAAACACTTGGCAGAGCCTTGTGTTTGAATACATCACACAGCAGATCCACTGTAAGCAATGTTGATTTAGCTTTTAAAAAATATTTTAATGGAATTTAGTCTTATGTAAACTTTTGTACTGATGACTCTAAAATAAACAAGCACCTTTAAGAATTTACATACTTGAAACTATTTGGATGGAAGCAGGTTAAGAATTTTAGGCCACTTTTAAAAGACGTAACCTCCACACAATCTTGTATCATCTCTCATTCTCTCTCTTAAGTCCTGAAAGTAATTTCAGTTACAATTCCAGACAATACTGTAACCAGCATATATCCAAAATGAACAAATTACATGAGCTACCAGGTTCTGTAAACAACAACCGCACACCTAATAATTCACTTAGGACAAAAGTGTGCTGCTTGGAGCCTCCTGTAAGGCACAGATCATTTGAGCACTGACTTCCAAATACTAAGCTGACAGCATTAGTACCTTTCTTTTGTCCAAGGAATTTAACCGACATATTTCTCAGGGAAAATAAATACTCTACCCTGTAAGAAAAAAAATGCTCCCATCTATGCTGTCTATTTTCTTCCTTCAATTTTAGAAGTTGCTTTAAATCATTTCTTATCTTTCTAGGATCTTTAATGTCTTCCTCTTGATGGTTCTCTCACCCTCTGTCTTTTGTCTTCAATAATATACAAGACTTCTCCCTTATAATCTGCACTTGACTCTTCTGTCTCTCTACTGTTTATTCTCTCACTTTCCTTTCATTGTTCCAAATTTATTCAAAATTACTTCTCTATATCCATAACCAATTATAATTTTCCAATTATATCACTTTATTTCTTCATAAGCCTTCAATGTGTTATAGTTTTTGGTACAATGCAGACACTTAGTAATTATTTTCTAATTATTAGGATTCTTTTTCCTAATCCATCAAAATGAGGTGACCTAATATAATTCATGCTAATTACATCTTAACATAAATAATCCTTCTATTTTCACACTTTTCATTCATTCAATTTTCTTGAGATATTTCCTTGAATTTACTTTGAGGGCTTTTTTTCACTTTTTTTCAAAATAATTTAATTCTGCTACATCTTACCCTGCCTTACTAAACTATTTCAATTGTAGCTACATTAGCACAGCAGCATAAAGTTTGGAAAAAACCATTTGAGATTCTTGAACAACAAAATTTAATCTTAAGCAAATAAAAAAATAAATAAATTGTAAGTTAACATTAAAAATCCCACCGATGAGAATTAATGAATTTTATTGATCAGAAAAATTCTATAAAACATTTGCATCTAAAATGGCATGTGGCACAAAGTAGGCAGTCAGTGAATAAATGAACATATTCATGCTTGACATGATTTAGCCTACTGCTCAGCAAGAGTGCTCAAGGAGTTATACCATCCTCACACTTCCACAAGTACTTTGTATTCCCTGATAATTAAAACTGCTCATAGTTAAATTAAAAGCTAAAAAAAGAAGGGAAATCTCAATGACGATTTTATTTCTATTACATAAAATATGACAAGGTTTTTTCAAGGGAAATATGGATACTTTCATTATAATCTTCATTGCTATCCTGCGCCAAAAGGGACCAAGCTCCCAGGCACTTAGTAAACATGGCAGCCCAGACTGACCAAGGAAAGCTGGCACACAGTCACCTTCTATTTCTAACAGGGCCACTGATTCATGAAACAGAAACAGGGTTATTTTCAGGCCACACAATCTGGTTGTTGATGATAAAATGACTTTTTTAGGTGAGAGAATTTGTTGTCTGTCACAGAATGAAACTCAGAAAACTGAGTAAGATCAGTAATTGAAACAAACCACAAGAAAGGAGGACTAAGGCAATTATCTAAATAATCCAGGCAAGCAAATATTTTTTATTTAAAAAAAAAGAAACTCAGAATCTGAAAGATCAAAATTAATCCTCCTTAATCAGCACAGATAAATATTCAACTTTTAGGTATATGTGTAAAAATAAGACCCAAGTTTCTATTTCCAAATTAAGGTTAGGTCCTTCTGATGAGATGCAGAATCTTTACAAAATTTGCAATGATTATTATTGAAATAAAATTTGTCTTCATTCTTAATAACTTCCTGAATATGTCATGAGTAGTTATTAGTGTTAGCTAATAGCTATTAGTTTTCAATACATCACTAATGTAATATTCATTCATTCCCTAAGTAGTCACAGAACATTTCCTCTGTGCAAAAAATGCTAGGCTGGGGAGGAAGTGCGCAATGAATAAGACATATACTCCGCCTTTTGGGCAAGTAGCAAAAAGAAGACAAGCACATAAATAGGTCTCATAGGAGAGAAATAGATTAAATTTTCTAGATCAAAGAAGGTAGTGTTTGTTTTTTTCCCCCCACCATGGCAGGTACCATGGGGAATTTAAAAATTGAATTGGTACAAGATTTTAAAAATTGGCAAGGATTTGAACTTCCAAAGGCATGGAAAAAGACATTCTCAGCAAAGGACGCAAGTTGATCAAAGTAATGCTGTGGTAGTAAAAGAGAGTATGTGTTTACCAAAAGTGAGTTATTTCTACTGAAAGAGAGAATTGCAGGGTGCAGGTGTGTGATGGGAGGGAGGTGGGCCACAGAAGAAGAGTCTGGAAACGTAGGCTGGACCCATTGTGGAGTACATGGCATTGCAGACTCCTCATTTGGACATTGTTTAACAACAACCTGGAAAAAATTGAAAGTTTTTTAGCAGAAGAAAATACTAGATCAAAATTGTGGTTTTTGGCCGGGTGCGGTGGCTCATGCCTATAATCCTAGCACTCTGGGAGGCCGAGGCGGGAGGATTGCTCAAGGTTAGGAGTTTGAGACTAGCCTGAGCAAGAGCGAGATCCCCGTCTCCACTAAAAATAGAAAGAAATTAGCCAGACAACTAAAAATATGTAGAGAAAAATTAGCCAGGTCTGGGGGCACATACCTGTAGTCCTAGCTCCTCGGGAGGCAGAGGCAGGAGGATCACTTGAACACAGGAATTTGAGGTTGCTGTGAGCTAGGCTGATGCCATGGCACTCCAGCCCGGGCAATAGAGTGAGACTATGTCTCAAAAAAAAAAAAACAAAAATCGTGCTTTTTACATATATGTGTGTGTGTGTGTGTGTGTGTGTGTATGTGTTTGTGTGTATATGTAGATATATATGTTGGGGTTTTTTAACTAATCATGGGTTCTCTTTCAAGTAGTGTTGCTGAGTCTTGTGATTCAAGGAACTAATACTAAAATAATAATAACTACAATTTCAATAGCCAGGTGCCATGCTAAATATGTTACGTTCATTAATCCATTTAATCTTCATATGGTTAAGATTACAATTAATAATCTAATTAAGCCCCATTTTTCAGATGATAACATGGAAGCTATTTGTACAGCTAAATAACATGCACAAGGTCAGAGAGCAGTTAAGTGACGAGTTGTAACTTGACCCAAGGTCCATCGGATTCCCAAGTTCATGCTATTATCTCCATGCTGCAGCACTTCTCAGCATTTTCACTGAGTAACGTAAGTAAAGAAACTTAGAAAAATGTTACTTTTCTTACTATATTTAGTGGAAAGAAGTGTCTGGGCTAGTTTCAGCCATCAATTTTCCATGTAACAATTTATGTGACAACACCGATAAATATCTTTGAGATCGCCTTACAAATATGTCTTAAAAATAATTTCCCTAAACACATATTTCCTAGACATTTATAATGTATTTGAAAATTAAAATATTGATTTAATTCATGTACCTTGATGATCACCTTGCTTCATGGAATTGCAATTCTAGAATGCATAGATTATTCTTTCTCCAGAGGGGAAAATCCAATCAGGCAAAGACGTCTAGCCACATACAAATTTTGTTCAGTTTCTTTTTGTAATTTAAATAATAAAAATAAAAAATACATTGTGGAATGTTTAGAGTCCTAAAAAATATATTATTAAAGTTTTTCCTAATTGTCTCCTTTTGTTTCTCAAGTATGCATTATTACCAGTCAATCAGAAAACCAAAATGTATCATTCTGCTATATTTAAATTGATGTGGCCAGGTGCCGTGGCTCACACCGGTAATCCCAGCACTTTGGGAGGCCAAGATGGGACGATCCCTTAAGTTCAGGAGTTCAAGGTTACAGGGAGCTATGGCTACTACACTCCAGCCTGGGTGACAAAGCAAAACCCTATCTTTAAAAAACAATAAAATAAAAATAAAATAAATTGACTAAATAAATAGGTAAATACATTTTTTACTGGTTTATAGTGTGTGATCAGTTTACAAATATAACCACTTGAAGAGTCTCACATTAAAGAGTTAGAAATAAAATAAGGATATTAATCAAGTAACCATATTCTAGTTATTTTTATATCCTACATTAGGAAAACAAGAACTTTTTCTAGAATTAAGAAAAAAACGCTTTCCATTTCTAATTATGGTAAGCAAGGCAGAGATAATCACAGTCAATGTGATAAGTGACAAGAGTTCTTATTTCCTTGGCATGCCATCTGCTAATTCTTTTTCCCTAGAGATTTCTTACTGATTTTTTTTCCCCATTTCCTTTTGAAACTCCCAACTATACATTTACACTACCTCCCCTCCAACTTTCACTTTTCGTGTTCTTATTGTTGCCTAAGGGAGGTTGCCTACCTAGCACCAATCAATCTTATCTCTGCTCAGCAGAAAAAGACAGCTCAACAAAGCTCTACTGCTGATTTGTTACATGTGATCCACAATTGGCTTGTTTTCTGATAAATTTCTTGTTTGTCAGGGCCTTTCTCAGACATTTTGTATTTATAGCCTCTGGGGTGATCAATTCTAACACAATGTTTTATGCTAAACTCTGAATCAAGATCACTTTTGACGTTTGCTTAAACACAGCACTGTCCAGTATGGAAGCTCACACCTACGTCTTTTTTATGAGGAGATGAAAAAGAGTCGACAGTTTCAAATTACATTAACATTACAAAAGGCCACCTTCTAAAATAATGCACCACTCTATACCTATATCACTTTTTCCATTTGTATTGGACTTTAATCTACATTATGTAGAGTGTCTCCTTTGGGGAATCTGAAAAGAGAATAAAATGAAATGTCATTTATTTTTTTAAATTTGCATTAAGAACTTACATGTATTGATAAACTATTTTAGTCCATAATTTACAAAAATAATATACAAGATAAGGTAAATAATGAATTTTCATTCCTGTGTAATTTACACGGTACCCATATCACATCTCACCAGCCCAAGATAGTCTGTTTAATATTGTAAAAGTAGTTTTTAGCAAGTTCAAATGTATCCTTATATGAAGTTAAACATAGATTAATAAGTCTCCTGCCAAACTAGCATGTTGTGATGTCCTTCAAAGTAAACAAAGCTTTTGTTTAAAATTCTAAAGTTATTTTTCCTTGCTGGATTGATTAGCTTATTTACTCTTAACTTCATTTTGCCTCACTTTAAGGAAATGGGGAAATGTTGGACTAAATATGAGAACACAGTGTTATTACATGGTAGTAGTTTAAAGATAAGACATCTGAATATATAAATAGAATGCATACTGGTTTCTTATACAAACAACACATCTCTTATGAAAACATTTTATTAATATATTATGTGTGTCTATGTACATAAATATATATAGATATGTATATATAAGTTCAGACAAGAAAATAAAAGTTTACTAGAAAATTTATATCAAAGACTCGCAATCTCACAATCAGTACCTCAAAGCTGGACATTAAGCCAGACTTTCCTAAAGAACACATTTCATAGCAGAGGACGTAAACAGGTGGAAAACCATACCATGCTCATGGGTCAGTAGAATCAACATTGTTAAAATGTTGATACAACCCAAAGTGATTTACACATTCAACACAGTCCACAGATTATTAATGATTCCTGGAGTTTTCTAGCCACTAAAAA
>CAUYSK010089478.1:0-10487 GCA_963575035.1 Avahi laniger
TTGAGCTCAGGAGTTCAAAACCAGCCTTAGCAAGAGCGAGACCCCGTCTCTACTAAAAATAGAAAGAAATTAATCGGACAACTAAAAATATATAGAAAAATTAGCCGGGCATGGTGGCACATGCCTGTAGTCCCAGCTACTTGGGAGGCTGAGGCAGGAGGATCGCTCGAGCCCAGGAGTCTGAGGTTGCTGCTGTGAGCTAGGCTGACGCCACGGCACTCACTCTAGCCAGGGCAACAGAGTGAGACTCTGTCTCAAAAAAAAAAAAAAAAAAAGATTGTGAAGTTTTGTGTTTCTTCAAGCTAAAGTGACTGACTAAAGCCTACTTGAAAGGCCAGGTTAAAAGACCTCTTCTCTAGGCTTGATGAGACACTGTAATTGCCAGCTTTCGCTGAACCCTGAGGAGTTTAGGAATTACGCTCGCCAGGGATGTGTTTCTAGAAATGTCAAACGTGCTGCTTTAAAAAAATGTCACTCCAAGGCCACAGTTAAATCTACAACTCGCTCAGAAGCGATTTGAGGAGTGGACGGTTGAACTATGAAATGAAATCTGCCTAATGAGGGTGAGACCAGCACACACAGGGGACAACGTGGGCTGACGCTAAAGAAATAGATAACATTAATACAAAAGGGGCCTACTACGTAGCACATTTCCGCTAAACATAAAGGAGACACCTTCTCTCCACACAGCAACTCCAAGATGGAATGGGCTGCCTTGTGAGGTAGCGAGCCGCCTTCTACTCCCGCCGTCCCGTTCTCTCCAACCGCACGCGGGCAGCGTGCCCGAGCCCAGGCAGGACGAATCCGGAGAAAAGGTGCACAGGAGACTGCGCTAGGTGTCCTCTGACTCTTCGAACGTAGACTCTTTCGAACCTACTGATTTTTTCGGGTCCTTTGATTCTTTCGAAATTTCGATTCTTGGTTCTAAGTGTTAAAGCGCAGCTGAGAAAATCTGCAACAAAGATGGGAAGGGAGCTAGTAAGAGTACTCAGAGAAAAAGGGCAGCCAATTTAGGGGAGAAGCCATAAAGAAGAGAAGGAGCGAGTAGAGGAGAAGCGGAGCAAACGCAAAAGAGGAAACAGGGAGGCGCACAAGAGAGTGAGAGGAGCCTCTGAGGAGGGAGAGAGTGACCAAACTCGTCCCGGACAGAGAAGGCACGCCCAGGGGAATCGGCTGCTTTAAGGGAGACCCCGCCCCCTGGCGTGACGCCGCAGCAGACGCGTCCGCAATTGGCTGCGGCGGGAGGGCGGGATGGGGTTGCTAGGCGCGGAGGGGATCCGGCAGGCCCCCGCCGCCCGGAGCGCGGAGCCGCGGGAGCGGAGCCGGGGTTAGCGGCGCTGCTGGAAGATGGCGAGCGGCTGGGACGCGCGGCCGCCCTGGCGTCTGGGGAGCCTCCCGCTGCTCCTGTGCCTCCTGCTGCTGAGGAGCCCGGCCCGAGCGGCTCACATCAAGAAGGCGGAGGCGACGACAACAACGACGAGCGCGGGCAGCGAGGCGGCCGAGGGCCGGTTCGACCGCTACTACCACGAAGAGGAGCTGGGCTCGGCGCTGAGGGAGGCGGCGGCCGCGGGGCCCCCCGGCCTGGCCCGGCTCTTCAGCATCGGTCGCTCGGTGGAGGGCCGGCCGCTGTGGGTGCTGCGTCTCACGGCCGGCCTGGGGTCGCTGCTCCCTGACGGCGACGCGGGGCCGGACGCTGCGGGGCCCGACTCGGCAGGGCCGCTCGTGCCCGGCCGGCCGCAGGTGAAGCTGGTGGGCAACATGCACGGCGACGAGACGGTGTCGCGCCAGGTGCTGATCTACCTGGCCCGCGAGCTGGCGGCCGGCTACCGTCGCGGGGACCCGCGGCTCGTCCGCCTGCTCAACACCACCGACGTGTACCTGCTGCCCAGCCTCAACCCCGACGGCTTCGAGCGCGCTCGCGAGGGCGACTGCGGCCTCGGCGACAGCGGCCCGCCCGGAGCCAGCGGCCGCGATAACAGCCGAGGCCGCGACCTCAACCGCAGCTTCCCGGACCAGTTCAGCACCGGCGAGCCCCCCGCCCTGGACGAGGTGCCGGAGGTGCGCGCCCTCATCGAGTGGATCCGCAGAAACAAGTGAGTGTTGCCCACCCACTCTCTCCCTCCACGCGAGCATCCAAGGGCAGAGGCCGGTTCTGGCACCCAGTAGGCGCTCAAACAATACTGGCCTAAGAGGTGGCGGTAGTGAGGGTGGAGGGAGACATCCTGTAACAGGGACAGGGCCCAGGCCGCATAGCCTCCTGTCCGGCTAATTGTCAGAGAAGCGCTGCCTAGAGGCTATTTATTCAAGGGATGGGGAGACTCCTTTCTGGCATTCTGGTCTCTGTTCTTACAGGAGTATAGACAGACTATGAGCAATGGAAGAGACCTTATGGATAACCTAGGTTAGCTCACTCATTTTATAGATAAGCCTTCAATATTGTTATCTTGTAACTGCTGGCACTGTGCTAAGCTCTTTCCGTGACCGCATTCTCACTTTATGTTGGCCACAACCTGATGACATAGACACCATTAATATCCCTGTTTTGCATTAGGGGAAATTGAGGATCAGATTGGTTAACTAATTTACATAGTAAGCAGCATAGCTCGGACTCGGATTGGGGCATTCTGATTCTTAGTGCTCTTAACAGCCAGAAGGTAGACTGCAGCCCAGAAATGGTAAATGACATCTCCAAGGTCTTCTTCCTTTTGGTTATTTGACAGAAACTGGTTTTTTTGCAGTCTTTACCTCTGACTCAGCTAAGGAGAACATGAACTTGGCTGGAGAACTTGCACAGATCTACGAGTTGCTTCATTTTAGACTCCGAAGGGTTTCTGATGCCATTCGTGCACCTTGTTAATGGGCCTGGGCAGAATGGCTAATTGTTACACTTAATACACATCTTGAATAACTTCAGCAGTGTGTGAAACTGTGTGACATTTAAAAATTAAAAAGTGTGAGCACGAGGACCTCAAGAAATTAGTATAAAACAAGAGATATTAGAAATATCTATGAGGTGTGTTTATGAACCTAGTGAAACTTTACAGGAATTGTTCCCACTGCAAAATGTGTGTGGGCTGCAAGAATATGGACTACCTCTGTGGAAGAGGTAGAACTTGAGCTGAATCTTGAGAGATGGGTAGGATTTTCAGCAAAGAAGAGGAGAGGAATAATGGAAGAGGGAACTTACTCCAGATGGCATAGTGTCTGAAGTGAGCATGCACATCTTCCCTTTTTCAAGCATCAGCTTCACCAGCATATCCCCATTTTCATAAGGCTTTTGAAGCAATAGTTAATTGTTACATCTTGATTTAAAGAAAATCTGAGTCACAGGTAGATAAAGTTAATAATGAACACAGAAGTTTCTCTGTGGGACTTGGAATCATTTTTTCTACAAGATTTCAGTCACTGAATTCAGTCCTATAGCCTTAAAAAAAAAAGATTTCAGTCATATATAGCAGATCTAGAAAATTCGTGGGCATTGAGACAGTTCCAGTCTTTTTATTGTCTACCTTCCACTTTACTCCCCTTTATGAGATCCCTTGTAGATATTTAATTTCACTTAGACTTTCTGGGAAGACTTTTTTCTTTTAAAGATGATCGTGTCATGACCTCTGAACATCTGCATAAGAAATATGACTTTGACATACACTTACTGACAGATGCTGTGATGGCCAGGGCTTTTCTGAGGTGATCTATCAAGTGCACTGTTTGCATTGTTTGCTCTGTCATGACCCTTGCAGAGATGTAAATTCTGTGGCTAGATTTTTCTCTTCAGTATTAGTTCTGATCTGACCAAAAATGAAAATGAGCTTTCTCTTGACGTAAGTCACCTTGAGGCTATGGTTGTTTTGTTCTACAGCTATAGACTTCCCCTACCATACCCAACCATTTTTCAAACATGTAACTCTAATCAAAAGGGAAAATAGGTGACTATATAGGGTGAAAAGTACATCCATCCATCCTCAGTCTTCAAAAATTAACTCAAAATGCATATTCTTTGTTATTAATCAATAACAGAGGACACCGATGTGTGAATAAAATTAAAACACAAGCACACACACAATTTGAGATTGATGTCTAAATATAAAGTCAGCTTTATGGATAGGACATTAAAAAAAAAAACCCAAACATTAGTCTGTAGGGGAAAACTACCCTTTTCAGTGTGAGGTAAATCATTTGAGTAATTTCTTTTCTTTTTTTTTTTTTTTTTTGAGACAGTGTTGCTCTGTCACCCTGGGTAGAGTGCAGTGGCATCATCATAGCTCACAGCAACCTCAAACTCCTGGGCTCAAGCGATCCTCTTGTCTTTTCAGCCTTCTGAGTAGCTGGGACTACAGGCACACACCACGACACCTGACTAATTTTTTTATTTTTAGTAGAGACAGGAGTCTTGCTCTTGCCCAGGCTGGTCTCGAACTCCTGAGCTCAAGCAGTCTTCCCAACTTGGCCTCCCAGAGTGCTAGGATTATAGGCATGAGCCACTGACTGCGCCCATCCTGAGTAATTTCTAGATATCCTGTTCACTCAGCTATGTTAGAAATACATTTTTGTTGTTATTTTGAATATATAAAATTTTAAGGCTTAATTTCCTCCAGTTTAGGAAAGTAAAGTTTATTTATTTCACTTTACACTTCATCCAACGGGTGTTGAGACAAGGGGGACAATATAAAAAATGTTAACTCCGTCATTAAAATAAACTTTTTATAATTTACTTGACCCCCATATTTTTAGCACACTATATTTATTTAAGTAAATATACTTGTTTAGAGAGATTAGCATATAAATAATTTTTTGATATATCTTTGAAAAGCATTATCATAGTGTTCCAGGGTGGGTGCAGATTATTTGGGGGGAGATATATATAATCTACAATTTCCTGAATCTGTGAAATATAGTTTGTTAGACATCAAGTTCCCCTAATTTTTTCAAGTTATCCACAAGGTTATCTGGAGAGCATAATAGAGTTAATTTAGAGATTAACTTTTTTATATTTATAGACTCTTGTTTATAATATTTACAGTATACTTATCAGCTGCTTTAAATCTTATGCAAAAATCATGATATGTGATACTGAAGTCAAGTATGAGAAACACTTGAGAGAATTGATCTGAACGGAAACTGTAAAATAACCTTTCAAATAAGATTGGAGTTGATATGTAAAGTTGGTTTGATGGAAGACTAAAAGAAGTAATCTTAAAACCATTGTAATAGATGTCACTTTCTCTTGAAATCCTCATTATAAGAGTGATACTGGTATTTTAAAAACTGTGTAATTAGAGTAAGGAAAATCTGATTGAATTTTATCACTCAAATAGAATGCAAATATTTCGTTATCCTGAAAGCATTTGGTTAGGCTGTTTTAACAATATTTTCGAGAAGTGAGAAAAGCCAAACAAAATGAAAACAGCATTTAGTAGAGAATCTTGGATTTCAAAGTTTTAATTAAAAATATATAATTAAAGTAGCATGCTTCACTTACTTAGAATATTCATTTATCCATTTTATTCTGCTAGAATATGAATGCTAGGAGGACATTTGTTTGTTGTGTTCACTGATGTGCCTAGAAAAATGTTAGGCACATAGTAAACGCTCAAGAAATATTTGTTGCTTATGGATTACCTGAGCTGAAGTCAATGGAGGGAAAAGTACTTAAATTATTTTAGAAATACAAACCAGAAAATAAATTGTTAATACCTTAGCTATAGGGAAGAGGTGGGTAGGGTAGAGTTAGAAAGTTAGGATATGTGCTTAGTTTTTGTTTCTATGTCATTCATCACCAAGGGTTGACAGTAGAATCGGAGAGTAGAATGATAGTCAGTAACGCAGTGTGATTCCCTAAAGAGGATGCTAAATGTCTCCAAAGAAAGGAGAATTTGTTGAGCAGGGGCTATAAAGCAGTCATTGTGCTAGAAGATGTTTCGTGTTTGTTATTTAATTTTCACAACAACTCTGGGAAACAGGTAGCATTACTCCTCATTTTATAGATGAGAGAAAACTGGGGTTCAGTGAATTTAGAGACAGTAGCTTCTCCTGATCATATTACCAGTGAGCGACATATTTGGGAGACTGAATGTTCTTACCATATTTGCCTGGGCCCAAAGCCTATGCTATTGCCGCTACACCAAATGGCATTCTCCTCTGGTGTCTGGAAGGGTGCTAATTATAATGATATTAGTTTTTAATTAGTCTCTTTTCATAGTCTATTCTAGTGTTTAATCACTGTCATTATTGGCTAAGTTCTACCTTCTGATGAACAGATTCCATATTACAAGTAATTTTCATTGTTTGCTCTCCCCTGGGATGGTACCGATCATGCTTAAGCTAACCTTTCAAATTAGACATATAATTAATATAATTTAATTTTCTTTCACACATATAGAAAGAAATGTTACACATCAACCCCTTTGAGAATTTTGATAGGTCAGTTAATTTCAACCACAGAAAGGCAAAAGTAAGAAAATCCAATTTAGAGTACAAAGAGAAAAGTATTTAATTTCTACTCATAGTAATGGTTTGAAATGTTACATAAGGGAAAGTTGCATAAACCTAATTTAAACATGTTTTTTGCTTTTAGCTTTCACCATAAAAGGAATTTTCAGTACTTCTATATATATATAAATTTGACCAAATTGTAAATTGGTTCACTAAAAGTAGAAACATTAAAAAAAATTCGTGTATAGGAATATCCTTGTCTCCGTTACGAGACCAGTTTATTTTTTAATGGTCCAGTCAGAAACCTTGAGCCTAGAAAGAGAGCTGTTTCTACAGTAATGCAATGGAAGCCTAGTCTTTGATATGCTGTGTTGTTTTCCTCTGAAAACAGCTCACTGTATCAGGTTTTGGGTTTTTTTGTTTGTTTATTTTTTGTTTTTCAGAATCTCCTCAACTGTGGCTTCTCTCTTGAAAATGTGAATTTAGTATATTGTGAAACTGGAGTGAGTCAAAATACATCCTGTTTTAAATTAGACTCTGTATCTTAAAAATTCTCTTTGGATGATAAATATAAAAAGCATAAGTTATTGATCTAACTCATGTATTCAACAAATATGTGTATATATACCAGCCATGTTTTCTATGAAATTGATACATTATTAAATACAAGTACTAGGGTGAACTATATGAAATTGTCATTTCTGTAGGTCAAAAAATAATTGAATATTGGCAAGGTCATATAGTTCAACCTAATACATGAATTTGGAATTCCCTAAATAAGACATCTGAAACATTAATTTATATTGTGTTATCCAGTTACTTTTTCAATGATAGAAAATTCTTTACATTAGGTTAACTTGAATTATAAAAGCTGTTTGAAATTTTAAATTGATAATACTTTCTTTCCATTTCCTTTGTTGTTGTTTGTGGCGGTCTGCTTATAATAGCTGGTAAGAGTTGTCTTCTAGGTCTCCAAGAGAAATATCTTGAGTTCATTTATGAAAGATGTTGTAGAATTTTAAAATGCATGGTTTTTCTGGGTCCTTTTTTAGTGATATGTAATTTGGTTGTGTTTTCAAAGGTTTGTACTTTCCGGAAATCTGCATGGTGGCTCAGTGGTAGCAAGCTATCCTTTTGATGATTCTCCAGAACATAGGGCCACTGGAATCTATAGCAAAACCTCGGATGATGAAGTCTTTAAATACTTGGCAAAAGCTTATGCTTCAAATCATCCCATAATGAAAACTGGTGAGCCTCATTGTCCGGGAGATGAAGACGAGACTTTCAAAGATGGAATCACAAATGGTGCACGTTGGTATGATGTGGAAGGTATGCAAAGCACTGAATTTGCTATATTTTCCTCCTTGTTCATTTAATATTCTTAAGTATATTCTGAATGGAAAAGAAGAAACTTTGTAGAATTCTAATTTTTAAAAACCTTATTTCTTTTTTTTTTGGAATTTTCAAGCCCACTGTAAAATTAAGATCACACGAACACTTACGTAGCCCTTCCTTTAAATTCACCACTGTTACCTTACTCCAAATGTTCTGCCTTTTCCTCTCTCACTTTCTGTTTCTCCCCCACCCTAGACACACAATCCATTGCCAAACCATCCAAAAGTAGGATCATGACACTTTACCTATAAGTTGTTCTGCATATATTTCCCAAATATAGGGACAGTCTCCTGTACAACCATCTACTATTACCGTAACTGAGAAAACAATAATTCAATACTATCATCCCACATGCTTTCCATAACTCAGATTTCCCCTATTATCCCAAAAATAGCCTTTGTAGCCCCTTTTCCTTCAGATCTGGGATCCAGTGAAGGTTCAAGCCAGAGGTCAGGAACCTTTTCATGTTGGAAGGCCACATTAATTTAGCTATAATCAAATAAGCCACATTCAAGAAACTTCAATTAGATATACTTAAAAATGTACATTATTTTGTAAAAATCTAGCTACTATGTACTTAATAGTTTCAAAAAATGGAAACAATTTGTTAATTTTGATATTAACCTTTTAATGACTTTATCGATTCTGCTTTTTGTTGGAAAACACTGGATTATTTGGTTGCAGCATAGAGGTCCGCAGTTTCAGTTGATCCTCTAGATGGGTATCAGTCATTTGTAATCTTAAGGGCATCTTGATTTGGGTTAGGTAGGAGAATATGGATTCTCAGCAATAACTGGTTGAAAAGCAAGAAATTGTTTTTTGGCCATGTTGCCAAAGGCATGAGTATTCTACTGCATTTTTCCATATTTCAATTGGATCTTTCTTAGCATCAAACAATGACTTTAAAATGTCATCTAGTGAGAGCTCAATCAATTCCACCGGAAGTTCTTTAGGTGCCTTGGTGATATCAACTAGGTGAGGCTGAAATGCTAATTTGAATGTGATGTCATGATTCTCAAAGTCAGTGAACCTTTCATTGCATTCTCCAATTAATAGGTCTATAATAGCTGCATATTCTTCAAATGATTCATATATGTCATCCTGCTCATCAATGACCTTTGCTAACTGGGGAAAATGTTCACCTAAAATTTCCTTTTGAAAAATTGTTTTGAAAAAAATAGCTTTTTCCAAAATGCTTAGATTTTTTGCTGCAAATCATATATAGACTTAGTTTTACCTTGCTAAGAAATATTCAAGTCATTTTGATTTGACATGATATCACACAGAAATGCTGCATTCCTATAGAAATCTGCTTTCAATCATTCACTTTGCTGATTCTGTTCTTTATAAAATTTAACTATCCTTGCGGAGATAAAATTTTGGCTAACACCTGTTCCTGCAATAGCCAACACACGTTAGAACACTTCAGAATGATACAGCAAATCCGTACTGAATACCTCATTATTCAACTTTAGCATGTTACAAAACTGACTACTATGCCATGTTACATTTGCTTGAATATAGTTAATGATACTTATAACTTGTTGCAAAGTGTCACTTAACATAGTAGCTTTAGCACAGAGATTTTGCTGATGCAAGATACAATGAAAAGAAATGAGAGCATCTAGATCTGTTAATACTTTTATTTGTGCGATAAACCCTTCATGTTTTCCTGTCATGGAAGGTATACCATCTGTACGTACACTCAGTAAATTCACCAAATTCAGTCCAACTTCCCGACATTTATCTTGAAAGTTGTTGAGGATATCTATTTTCTGTGTTCTGTTCACAAGAATGCCCAAAGTGAGTAACTCTTCATAGCAAAGAAAAACTTCTGTTGTGACCCGAGTCCTGTGCTGAGTCTGTAGTATCAGTTGATTCATCCAAAGCGATTGAATAATATATTTTTTCCTTTTGAAGTATTGAAGTTTTTATGTTAAGTATGAAGTTGTTCTGTTAAGTTGAAGTCTAATTCATGCTGCTGATCAGTTATGGTTCTCCTTGAAAGAGGTAGTTGTTTGTATTTTGAAATGTTATTGGGGTCTAAGCATCCTACAACTTTGACCAGGCATTCTTTCACAATTTCTATATCACTGAATGGCTTCCCTTTTTTCCTGAGTACATAAGCTACTTAATAAGTTGCTTCAGTGGCATTGTTTTCAGGTCTTATTGCTGCTCGAAAGAATTGTCTTTGCTTTTGCTTTTTATCTTTTAATTTCTGCAATACAACCTTTTGCTCCTCTCCCTCTAGTTTGAAACATTTTTAGTTCTTATGAGTGTTATAATGCTGATGAACATTGAATTTCTTTAATGTTGATATTACAGTATCACAAAGCAAGCAGATCATCTTTAGCAGAAACAGATAATGTTGCAATTCTCAATCCTCATCAAAAAATTTGTTTTCTTCCTTCAGTGTTCTCTTGATCTTCTTCGACATGACAGAATTAAAAAATACTGTTGGGCCGTGCAACTATTCACAAATTCCACTTCAAACAGAAACACAGTGCAGTGTTGTCGAAAGCTGATAACAGACTGATGTACTCAGTCCCCATAAACTCTCACCAACCAGCCTCATGTTGTAGTGGCATCAGTCAGGCAGGGGAAGTTAGAACTAAATCATGAGAGTAGCATCTGTCAATTTAGCCCTTATGGCTTCCTAA
>CAUYSK010089482.1:0-17948 GCA_963575035.1 Avahi laniger
AGCTGCCTGGGCTCTGTCTCCATGCACCCTCCCACCCTCTCCTGTTTCCAGAGGCTGAGTCACGGCTTTGGAGACTTTCTGGTTGGAAGAATGAAGAGGAGTTTGAGAGCAGGAGAGAGGAAAGAAGGAAGAAAGAAAAGAAGAGAGGGAAGGAGGGAGGGAAGAACAGGAAGGACCTCTTAAAATATAACAGGGCCGTTTCTTTGGTGGAGCTGAGTAGTTAAAAGAACAATAAAACTGTGGCTCTCAGAGGCTGAACCTAATGTTAATCTTCAGGCCTTTAAAATAATCAAAGGGGGCCGGGCGCAGTGGCTCATGCCTGTCATCCTAGCACTCTGGGAGGCCAAGGCAGGAGGATTGCTTGAGGTCAGGAGTTCGAGACCAGCCTGAAAAAGAGTGAGATCCTACCTGTGTCAAAAATAGAAAAAATTAGCCAGGCGTCATGGCGCATGCCTGTAGTCCCAGCTATTTGGGAGGCCAAGGCAGGAGGATTGCTTGAGCCCAGGAGTTTGGGGTTGCTGTGAGCTATGGTGATACCACTGCACTCTACCTGGGGCAACAGAGCGAGACTCTGTCTAAAATAATAATAATAATAATAATAATAATAATAATAATAATAAAATGTCATTGTGAAAAACTGGGATTCTGAGGCCAGACTGCTTCGGTTCAAATGCCGGCTCTTCTGCCTATAGACTACGTGACCTCGGGCAAGCTCCTCAACCTCTCTGTGCCTCAGTTTTCTCATCCGTAAATGGGATAACAATAGTCTCTCCCATAAAACCGTTATGAGGAGTAAATGGCCCTCACACATAAAGCTCTCGGCACAGGGAAAGAGTTTCATAAATGTCCATTATTATTCACATCCTTTGCCAAGTCTTGGTGCCCGTAAATGGCAATGCCGGCATGGAAATGCAGACGCGTCTGGCTCCAGAGCCCACGTCCTGAATTATCCCCTAGAGTTCAGTAGATCAGCCGGATGTTCATCCATCCCAATTAGAAGCAGCTTGGAGGGGCTTCTCACAGAGCGTCCCACCGGTTCTTCCAACCAGCTTGGTAAATTCCACACCCAACGTGAAACTGGCATGAACAGAGGGAAGGGAGAGAAAGCGTCCCCAGATCCCAGGGCTTCCTCCTCCCCAGCATGCAATTCTGGCCCAGCCTCAGGGCAGACGGATCAGACTCTAATTTTAAATTTTCCCCAGAACTCCTGTGGGAATGCTGGCAAGCCTTGGCAACCACAGAGAATCACCGTGATCAGCTGGGAGGTTTCCGTGAGGGTGTCCGCCACGTGATTTTGCAGAGCGATCCCATACGGAGATAGGACTCAGTGAGCCACTTTGATTCCTTGCAGAAGCCTGCGAGTTTGTGGCAGCCACAGATTTGTGAAGTAGAAATGAAAAGAATAACCTCTTTCCACAGCGTTGCTGTGAGGCTCCAGGGCAGTGACGTGACAGTCATTTATAAGATGCAAATTAAAGTTCCATGAAGTCAGAGCCTCTGGTTGTCATGTTCCCTACGGTAGCTCAGTGCCTTGCAAACAGCAGGTGCTCAATATATGCATATTGCATGGATGAATGAATGAATGAAAAATATATATCAGTACCTCTACTGCCAGGCACACAGCAGGTGCTCAATACATACACATTGAACAAATGAATGAATGAATAATATATATCAGTACCTCTAGTGCTGGGTACACAGCAGATATTCAACATAGGTTTGTTGAATAAATGAATGAGTGAATGAATATCGTATATCAGTGTCTGGCATACAGCAGGTGCTCAATATGTGCTTATTGAATGAGTAATTGAATGAGCAAATGAATGGATGCATAATGTCTGTGTGTCTATCCCTGGAGCCTGGTACACAGGGGATTCTCAATTTAGAAGAAAGGAAGGAAGGAAGGATGGGGAAGGAAGGAATGAGCTGTCATTCCATAAAGGGCAGAACAGATGTTAGGCACAATGACAACTGTAGTTAACGAAGCCCAAAGGCCCATGGGACATTTCTGCAGAGTCCCAGGGAAGCTCTCGGGTGGTGCTTGCTGGCGGCACCTGCCTTTGCGATGGCCGTGACAATACTCACACAAGGCTGCTGAGTCCTCATTTTCTGGGCAGCTGGAACGCCCTGGCATCGGCAGACAAATGCAGAGGCAGATGCAAGCTGTTGTGCCCAAACAGGACAGGTTAGCGTGCCTGTTTTTGCTGCCCGGCAAGGGGGAATGACACGGCTCCCCAGCAGCGCTGGAGGCAAGGGTAGCGCCGTGCACTAGGCTCAGAGCCCTCTCCTCTCCTCTGCTGCTCTGTTTTCCTTCTTCCCTTTTATTTACTCTGCTGCTAATCACATCTTCTGATGGATCCAAGAATCCTTGGGTGCCAAGGAAGAAAATCTCTGCTAAACTAGCTTAAGCCAAAAGAAAGGAATTAAGTGTCTGCGTGGCAGGTACCAATTTCACAGTCGCGGGGTTAGTGGAGCAGAAATGTTGCTTTTTTATTATCGCTTCCTAGACGTCAGTAATTCCTACTCCACCTATTCTCTTATGTACCTAATATCTTTCTGCATATTAATTTGCTTTTTTAAAATAACCTAAAAGCATTTTTCTTGGAAAAGGAAACTTTATAGAATCTTAAATGGAAGATCAGGAAGAACTGTTCTAAGTAGGAATGTCTGCAAAAATAAGTAAATGCAATGCAAACAAAACAATATTATTAAATTCTAGCCGGTTATGGTTGTGCCACTGCCTTCTCTGTTAAAAAGAGAGATGAGTAGGTGTTTTTAAAAGGTTTTTGTTTTTGTTTTGAGACAGGGTCTCGCTCTGTCGAACCCAGGCTGGAGTGCAGTGGCGTAATCATAGTTCACTGCAGCCTCGAACTCCTGGGCTCAAGTGATCCTCCTGTCTCAGCCTCCAGAGTACCTGGGACTACAGGCATGAAACACTATGCCTGCCTAAATTTTGTTTTTTTTAGAGACAGGGTCTCACTACATTGCCCGGGCTGATCTCGAACTCCTGGCTCAAGTGATCTTCCCACCTCAGCCTCCCAAAGTGCTGGGATTACAGGTGCGAGCCACTGTGTCTGGCCTAAAAAAGATGTTAAAGACAGACTAGGACCTCATGGCTTAATCATAGAATGAAGACTGAAATGAAAAAGAAATACCTTTCTTGCAAGAGATGCAAAATTATTTAAAATATTTTCTCTACCATCTAAAATCATTTTCCAAAAGAGCCGAAATCATCTAGTAGGCCTCCAAATTTCCTCTCTAGTCTCTTTTAATTCAGTTTAAGGTTTTAAAGCTAAAATCAGTATGTGTCACACTTTCTCGCGAAGTGTCCCCAGGGGGGCAGGAGGGTGACACTCAACCTTGGAGTTATCGGCCTTGGAGGGGTGTTGCAGAGAGACCTGCCCCAGACCTCACGCTGCAGGTTTAAAATTCACGTAAAATTTGCATTCTATCTCATCATATGTTTGGTGTTGATTGTGATATAAAAATCGTATTGTAAATTACATTCACCTTTAATTTTTTCCAATCTCTAAGGGTAATTAACACTCCAAGAATATGCATTATGTCTGTCTTGAAGCATGTGACCCTCTGTGGTTCTCAACCCCATTGAACCCATGTCCCCCTTACTTTAAAAAATGTGAAATATTGCATCTAGATGACCAAAAAAAAAAAAAAAAACAGTGAAAAAATTGCCAGGTGTGGTGTCTCGCACCTATAGTCCCAACTATTCAGGAGGCTGAGGCAAGAGGATCACTTGAGGCCATGAGTTCAAATCCAGCCTGGGCAACATAGCGAGACCCCCATCTCTAAAAAAAAAAGTGACAAATTTTAATAATGCCTTCTTAATTATCAGAAATAAATTTCAAAGATAAAAGGACCTGGTCCCTCTCATACTTTAAAAAAGAAATCAGTTCTAATGCCCTATGACATAAAGGAGAAATAAAAACAGGTCATTCATAAGATTTATTTTCAATATGCAAATGTTCACATACAACCCGGTCTAGATGATAAGAGGAAGTAGCCAAGATATGCCCCTGATTACTAATGTTTGCATTGAACTGAATATTGTCAATGCTTTTTCTTTATAATCGACATTTCAAAATAAGGTTTAGATCAGTCTATCCCTAGATAGGCCCGGTGAATGCAGATGGATAAATTATCCCATCAGCGACTGAAATACCACAAGTGGCATTGCCATGGGCAACATGGTTTCCTGAAACGAATAATTTTGTAGGTTCCCAGTAAAACAGAGTAAATCTTCCTTTGATTTTACCTGCATCCCTGAAAAATTACGTGTATATTCAAAGTATGCCCCCAAATCCCATTTCTATGTAAAAACAGAGAGAATGTCTAGGTATAGATCATCACAGAGTTTTGAGCTGCCTGACGGCTGGCAGGGCATCTGAGCTGGTGTGGGATGCAAGACCCATCCGCAAGTGTCTCCTGCAGTGTGGAAGATCTCACGTCCCTGGGCCCGGATTGGCATTCAATGCCAATCACGGGGACAGCCAAGAATGCCCCAGGATTTTCCCATGCACCTCCTAGGGGTTGC
This sequence comes from Avahi laniger, assembly GCA_963575035.1. Lineage (NCBI taxonomy): Eukaryota > Metazoa > Chordata > Mammalia > Primates > Indriidae > Avahi > Avahi laniger. The sequence goes on from CAUYSK010089482.1 coordinate 4,553, forward strand.
CACTACCCAGACAGAGAACCTCTGGCATCCCCTTGGCTGTGTGGGTTCCCGTGTAGCTTTCGATGTGGGGCGGGGACCACGCCACTGGGAGGGGCTGAGAAGCCCTAACGATTCGGTGTCTTCCTTCTCCGCAGGGGCTGAAGATCAGCGTGCTCTGGACTCTGTACTACGGCATCCTTAGTGCTTTCGCGCCTGTGTATAGCTGGATCCTGGTGCTCCGGGGCCTGGTGGGCTTCGGGATTGGAGGAGTCCCCCAGTCGTAAGTAAATACCCAGCTCTGGCCAGCCACGGCCAGGCAGCCACTCAACTGTGTCTGTTCACGGCCTCGGGGGGGACGCAAAGATGGCTACGCCAGGGCTTCTGCATGGTGTGGCAAGAGAGTAGCGTCACATCAATATCGTAATGATTGACGACAATGATCGCCACCATCGCCACCGCAATGGCTGGAAGGTGGTAAAGGGAAATAACAATACAAATAATAGACCTGGCATTGATTGGCCATTCCAGTTGACACATCGCTGCGGCCCAGGAGGTGTGTGTCATTGTACTATTGCAATGTCCATTTTACAGTTGAGGAAACTGAGGCTCAGAGGGTGAAATCATTTGCCCGAGTGGCATGGTGTGTCAGCGGAGCTAAGAGCCTGAGTTTATCTGCCCACAGCGTCCGTGCCCTTCACCACCTCGGACGCTACCTACCGTGTCCTTCCGACCTAAACGCAAGGCAGGGGGTGACGCCGACCATGTGCCAATCGGGTCTTGTTTTGTTGTTGCTGCTGTTGTTTAAGGTGTTTAGAATATTCAGTGTCGTAGGAAGAAGCCACTGTCACCTGGGGAATTGGGGAAGCCCTGCCCCCTGTGCTGGGCCCTAAAGCAGGGATTGGCAAACTATGGCGTGTGGGCCAAATCCAACCCCCATTTCCTGGTGTTGTAAATAAAGTTTTATCGGAACACACCACACTCTTCACTTACATATTATCTATAGCTGCTTTCGTGCTACGGACTTGAGTAGTTTCAGCAGAGGCTATACCCCCTGCAGAGCCTGAAATATTTACCACGTAGCTCATTATAGAAAAAGTGTGTTGGACCCCACCCCAAAGGGTGAGGATAATAGCCAATATTTCGTGTTTACTATGTGACAGGTGCTGTTCTAAACAGTTTACCCAGATTGTCTCTTTAATTCCCCAGTTTTCTCTAGGAGTTAAATTCTATTATTAATCCCACTTTACAGATAAAGAAACAGAGGCACAGAGAGGTAAAGTAACTTGCTCCAGGTAACACAGCCAGGAAGTAGCAGAACTGAGATATGAACCCAGGACCCCTTAACTCCAGAGCCTGGGCTCTAACCCTGGCAATTTATTGCCTTGCAGTTAAGAATGTAAAGTGTTTGGAAAGACTCAGAAGGCAACTTGGGGAAGATGTAGGCAATTTCATAGGAAGGGAACTGCATGAGAAGAAGGCTAATAATGGTCTGGGTTGGTCAGCTTGCAGGGATGAGATACATGAGCATTAAAAGCTGAGGTTGGACAGGCAAGCTCATTAAAGGTCTTGAATGCCAGGCCAAAGGGATCGTCTATAGGTAATGGGGAGCAACTGAGAGTTCTTGAGCAGGGGAGGTACTTCAGAAGTATTAATCTGGCAGCGGCGGGTCAAATGGGTTGGAGGCAAGGAATCTTATTGCGACAATGTAAGGAAATTTTGGGAGAGGACCAGGTAGAGCCCTTGTTCATTCATTCCGCCAGTATTTCCCGAGCCTCTATGATGGCACAGGCAAGAGAGACGTGGTCCCTGTCATAGGCTGGCGTCCTGGGAATAGACTCTGAGATGGAGATTTATGTGCGGGTGGTTATTAGGCTCAATATTGGTAAATGAGTGAGAAAAGCAGGACTTTCGTCCTGAGCTGGTGCGTGCGGGGAGTTGAGTTGCTCCGTCATTGCCACGGGGGCCTCCGCTGAGCCTCTGGGGGGTCGGAAGCTGGGATGACCCTTCAGCGTTGTTCCAAATTGGGGTAAAGGGGCCAGACCTTTTTACCCTCACGTCAGCTAGTCGTTGGACTTGGGCGACCGTCAGATGGGAGCAGGACCTCGGGCAAGGCAGCTGCTCTGGGCCAAGGCACGTCCTGCAAGGGACCCAGCTGTGAGCTCTTGGCAGGCAACACTCCTGGTCATTCCGGAGGGAAGGAATGCCTCGGTCCTGAAGGGCAAATCCACGCGGCACCTCACCGCATCCTCTACAGCCCACCCCTTGCACCTCTTGGATCAGCTTGCTTCGTAGACGCTCATGAATCACTTAGCGAGCACTGGGGACACATTCTTTGAGATGCATCACTAAGTGATTTTGTTGTGCAAACGTCACGGAGTGCACTCATGCAAACCTAGACGCACTTACACTCCACGCCTGGGCTCTATGGTGTAGCATTTTGCTCTCGGGCTACAAACCTGCGCAGCACGAGACTGTGCTGAACACTGTAGGCAGCTATAACACAGTGGTAAGTATCTGTGCATCTAAACACAGCCAAACATTGAAAAGGTACAGTGACAATATGGCATTACAATCTACGGCACCACCGTCCTATCTCACATCTGTAGTTGACCGAAATGTCCTTATGCAGTGCGTGATTGTAGTAAGGTCACCCCATCCGAGAGCAGCAGTTGCTCCAACATTCCGGTTGTTCTCTTTTCTTGCAAAGATTTGTAGAGCATGGCTGGTGGGACAAGCCAGAGACCCTGCTACGGCTGCTGGTCTCGTGGCTGTGACAGATGCCTGTCTCTCCCTCCTCTGCTACCCATTCTAGATTCCCTCACCTTTGGTTAGCACTTCCGTGGATCCGTACGGTGGCGGGGTGACCCAGACCCCATGCCTACCGGGTCCGAGTCCCTGGTCACCACGCCCTTTTCAAGCCATGCCTGCTACATTGCTCCATTTATTAATAGCACTGGGCAGAGCAGTTCCAAGAGATGTCCTGCGTATCACCTGCGTGTCCCTGTAACAGTAGCTCTAGCTACCGGTGATGGGTGGGATCAGCTCCTCTGACAGAAAGGTGACTGCTTTTCTCACCTGCTCGTTGCTTGACTGAAGGAGCTCAAAGTTCCTGGGTAGCAGCTGTTGCTTAAAGTCTAATGGGACTCTTGCTGTGCCCCTGGCGGAAGCTTTCCCTCTCTGGGAGCCAGGACCTGTAGACCCACAAGAAGCGGATGTGAGGCAGAGTCCCCCAGGCACGTCCCTGGGGATGATGCCAACGAGAGCTGCTCCTGCTCCAACCCCTTGGTTCCCAGACCCACGCATTCTTTCCACCAGGAACACAGCACCTCAGTGGGGACTGATTTGAGTGTGCATCGCGCCCTGGAGGACAGTGTCCCGTTGTCACAGGGCGTCATCTCCAAGCTGACCTTCGAAAGGCTGCTCCGTTGCTCTCCCAGGCCAGCAGCTTCCGGCTGGGGTGGCGTGTGATAGGACCGGTGGATGCCATGGTCACACACCCACTGGCGCATCTGCTTTGTCGTGTATCAGCTGCTCTGGATCGTGTATCCGTGGGTCAAACACTCTGTAGGTCCTTGGGTGATGGTGGTGGCTGAGACGCGGGCAGGAAAGACAAACCAGTACCCAGACTGACTGCCAGTTTGGTCAGGGCGAATCCCTGCTCCTTCCAAAATGGGAGGGGTCCAATGTAAAAAAGTCGCTACCAAGTGACATTGGGTGGGAAGAGGGGTTCCACGTCGGTCTCTGTTGCTGGCACCTGGCTCCCTGGCGGCAGAAGTAGCGAGATGAGCCTTGGTGAGTGGGGTGTGGGCGCTGGCCCAGTACAGCACCTGCCCTCTGAGGGAGAACAGCGATTGACCCCTTGAACCCGAGCGTCACGCATGGGGAAGACGGAGAAAGACAGCCCAGAGGGGTCATGCCAACTGGGAAACAGGGCGGTTAGATCATGGGCTCTGAAACCAGATTGCTCAGGTTCGAATCCCAGCTCTGTCACATGATAGCTGCGTGACCTTGGGCAAGTCACTGAACCTTCTACACCTCAGTTTCCTCATCTGTAAAATGGGGATGACAACATCCCCACCTAACGGGATCGCTTAGAACAGTGAATGACAACGCATGTAAAGTGTCCAGGACGATGCCTGGCTGAGTGCTCCATGTATTTTAGCAAACATCTGGTCTACTGAAGGCTTTGGTAAGAAGCTCAGGTGTCACCGTGATGGGCGAGGGGCTCCGTGCGTGACTGTAGAAAGAACGGGGAGGGGAGGGGACATGACCACGTGGATTTAACACCAATCCCCAGACTCCTCCTGCCACTTGGAGGCTGGGAGGACAGTGAGTGGCTCTCGGTTCCCCTCGGTCTTGCCCTCCCTCATTCACGGTCGATTCCGCCAGGGCTCTGCACAGCAGCATTGCATGTGGGTGGGCTTGAGTCTGGGACAGGCTTGGAAACCGCTGGATCTTGAAGCGGAGGCCATTAACGGAGCCACAGCCATAAATCTGGGCTGGCAGGGGCTCGCGGACAATGTGCCCCACTTCTGGCCCAGCCCCAGGAATGTCTGCAGACACGGCCGCTGCCCGGTTCAGGAGCCGTTCATTGACGAGGGGACAGTGTCCCCCTAGTGGCTGGAAGGAGTGTCAGCGCAGAAGAGCAAATCAACTCCTTTCCCAGGGATGCTCGGGTGGATGCCAGCAGAAATAGCCTGCAAAGGGTCTCCTGGGTTTTCTTCCCATATCAGGAGAGAGAAAGGAACTAAATATTCAAGATGGTAAAATGAGAAGTACCATTTTCTATTTCTTCTTGCGAATTTCCTGGAAATGACATAGAAGGGCCAAGAAATAGAACACATCTTTAACAGCGCAGGAAGGCAAGAAAAGGGTGCACTGGTGGACCAGAAATTTTGAGGAGCCCCTGGAAGCTCACAAGCAGAAGGGATCGCAATGGCAGAGCAGCTAGAACAGAGAAAATCACATCCACCAACAGCAAAGGGAGGGAGATTCTTCCCCTTGGAGCCTCAGAGAAACGCCCTTCCCAGAGTCCTCAAGTACAGGGAGAGGGGATAGGATGCCAGGGAATAAAATAAAGGACCCGGCAGCTAGGAGGTCCTGTCCTCTTACCTGTTGCCGTGAGGGTCCCCAGCCCTCAAATGCCACACTGTCCCACTGAGTTGTCATTTACTGAATCCTATCAAAGCCCTACTGTTTGTTTGAGCTATTGCTACGCTCCAGGCACTAGGCCACGTGCTTTACGTAGATTCCTATTTAAAAACCCACACAACCTTAGGAGACGTATATAAAATTATCACCTCTATTTTACAGGTAAGAAATCTGGGACTATAAAGAAGCTAAGTAATACGCCCATGCTCGTACAGCTAGTGAATGTCAGAGCCGAGATTTAAACATCACTGGACGGCTCCCACTTGTAATCCCAGCACTTTGGGAGGCCAAGGCAGGAGGATGGCTTGAGGCCAGGAGTTGGAGACCAGCTTGGGCAATATAACCAGGCATCATCTCTACAAAAAATTAAAAAATGAGCTGGGCATGGTGGCATGAGCCTATAGTGCCAGCTACTTGGTAGGCTGAGGGGGAGGACTGATGGAGCCCAGGAGTTCAAGGCTGCAGTGAGCTATGACTGCACCACTGCACTCCAGCCTGGGCAACAGAGCAAGACCCCATCTCTAAATAGATTTTAAAAAATAATAGTTTGACTCTTTAAACCTATTCTCTTAACTACTTCACTAAATAGCTCTTTTATCTTTGAGAAGTGCAAATAAAAACTATAAACAGAATTACAGAAATATTTAGCCATCCAAGAAAACCACGGGCTTCCCACCACTATAACTCTACCCATTTACATAAAAATGATTATGTTTTAATTGTACACTGTTATCTAATGATAAAAATGGCTCTCCCAAGTTCATTATTTGGAACATTTCACTGAAGATATTTTCATGTAATTAAATGTAATTCAGAGCTTCCATGAATTTAGAATAGCTTTATCCAATTGCAACACCTCATAAAACCAGATGAATTAAGATATTGCTGTATGATTTTTAAAAGCTCAACAACCAGAAGTCCTTATAATGTACACTGAATTTTTAGTACAAATACCCATTATTTTATAAATAGGGAACTCATTCCTTGGCTCTGATCTGTGCTTTTCTTTGTCCCTCCTTCTCTTCCCCAATTTCTTCTTTCTTTTCTTCCTTCCCCCAGTCAGGGGTGGGGAACCTTCAGCCTTAGGGGCCACATGTGGCCTTCTGGATCCTTGAGTGTGGCCACTTAATGGAATCCAAACTTCGCAGAACAAATCCCTTCTGTCGAGGGGCCACACTTGAGGATCTGGATGGCCGCATGTGGCCTTGAGACGGCAGGTTCCCCACCCCAGCTGGGCACTGTGCTAAGTGTTCTCCTCTGACTGTCTCATTTGGTCCATTGAACAACCTGATTATCCCTATTTCACAGATGAGAAGACTGAGACTCAGATCTCATAAGTGACTTGCTTAAAGTCAGATAGCTATTAAGTGGAGTGTAGGGTTAGCTTTTGCTTTGTAACAGACCATCCTTATGCTCTTGGCTCAAAACAACAACAATTTATTTAACTCACCGCTCCGCAGCTTGGTGGTCCTTGTGGTCTGGCGGGGCTTGCTCACGTGTCTTCAGTCAACCGAATTAGATGGGGGCTGGCGAGTCCAGCATGGCCACGACTGACTCGTCTATGCTCCACGTGTCTCTCATGCTCTGGGAGGCCACCTGGTCACAGGGGACCTGGGCACGGGTCTAAGACAGCAAGCAGAGGCCGCAAAGCTTCCTGAGGCCTAAGCTTGGAAGTGGCCCGTGATTTCTGCTGCGTTCTGGTGATCAAAGCCAGTCCCGAGGCCAGCCCAGTTTCAGGGGATATAGAGGGGGATAGACTCTTGGTGGAATGAGCTGCAAAGTCACACAGCAAAGGAGGGGAAATACAGGGAGAGAAATACTGGGCAACTTTTGCAAGCCAGTTGCACCGGGGTTCAAATCCAGGTGTGGCTGATGCCAAAGACACTCGCTGTGTTGAACAATTACTTTGAAAATGTTCTGAGCACGAGCGCGTATAGTCAGAAGGTCCTGGTAAATCACTCCTGTCCCCTGGGTCCCCGGTATTGATTTGGAGATGACTCTGGGGATGCGGGGCTGGTTGTTCTCAGCAGCTTTTTATTCCCTTTAAGGAGGGAAAGAGGAATCGCGTGTAGGATGCCAAATATCGCACTTTGTCTATGGAGGAGCATCAAGAAGGAAGAGACTTTCATTCAAGCAAGGGAGTTAAATAGCGTTTTATTTGTATCATTGCAAACAATATATTTTTGTTTTAGAAAATTTAGAAAATGCAAAGAAACATCAAAAAATGATAATCACTTCTGATTACACACATATTTCCTCTGTAAAATATGTAAGATACAGTTTGGTACTGGGGCCAGTGGATTTTTATTTCCAGCAGAGGGCACCGTGCGCTCCGGCAGGACATTTATGTAAGTGTCTGCGGTGAAAAGCTGTGGTCACTGCCACCCTACTTGTGTTTTAGCTGCTCTTAAAGATGAATACTCAGGTAGCCGGCTCACCTGTTCTACACTGACACCTGCTTCAGAGTGTCCTTTGCATCGGTGGGCAACGAGCTTGCCCACAAACCCATCCCTGACGCTGCTGTTTCCCCCCAAAGACCGAGTGGAAATGCCAGACTGAGATCACAGGTCATTTATTTCCAAGCGTGTGATCCAAATGGCCAATCTCTAATTGCCCAGTGCTATAAACGTGATTATTTGCAGTGGGAATTTATTTATGCCAGAATCGGCTGCCTCTTGGCATTGCTAATTTCATTGCTCGCTCTTTTATTTTTCAGTCTGATTGTAATAATTGCCACACTTTGGGTGCAGATCAAGCAGCTCGTTTTCATAATGAACTGCTGTATATAATGGCCGCACGTGGAGCACAAGGATTATAGGAAAAGATGTTTTCTTGTGGCTTAGGTCGCAAAACAAGGAATCGAAATGACCTACGTATTAATCAACAGGTGTAGGTAAATAAACGATGATGCAACTCCAATGAGGCATGGTGGCCTAGAAATTCAGGAAATGTAGCAATTTTTCCACCCAGCCCTGACCTTAACCCCCTTTCTGTCCCTTTGTTTTCCCAGGGTGACACTGTATGCTGAGTTCCTCCCCATGAAAGCCCGAGCTAAGTGTATTTTGCTGATTGAGGTAAGACGGAGGGCGGCCTGGGTCTCTAGAGAGCGCCGACTCCCTGGCAGGAGGTTCTCTGATGTCTTGAGTCACAGGTCAAAGAAAAGCAAGTTTAAGAAAAATATAACATACTTGCTGTGCAAAGACTTAAATGGATGAGAGGGGTCGATTCTGACATGGCTGTTTTGCAATATGGATGAATTCTTCAGTTGGCAAGAAAATCCAATCTATCATCCCTTAGAAGGAACGGTGGCAAGCAGGTGGCAGGTCCTTCTGGAACTGGAAAGAGCTTGTATCTGAGCGTCGGTGCTGAACGGCGCAGCTTGAGCAGACCAAACTCCTGACCGTGCCGCCCTCCACCCCTGTCCTTCACCCAGACTGGCCCGTGTCTTGTGAGATATCTCCACGCTTGGCCACTTCTGTAGCCATCTTAAAATTCTCAGAGTCCAGCCGGTGCCCCTCAAGTGCTCCCTCTGCCAGGGTCTTGTGACCCATGTTCCAAGCATGAGCCGAAAGCTCTCAGGACAGATACAATGGCCCGATGACCCTTCCCCAGGTACGGTGGCAGAGTGGCTTATTGGCCCCTGCTAGACCTTAATGTCCCCGGTGATGACCATGAAGCCACTCTGACCTCCCCAATCACTGTAACCACACCAACAATATTGATCACATTGAACCCACAGCCCAACTTAGCCATCCTGACAGCACCCACTCCTGACCTGTCAGCGGGATGTTCTGCTGGTCCACACCGGTGTGGATGAGTCAGTTGTTTAAATACTGAAATGCATCCGGGCCAGCTGCTCTTGAACTCTGAGCGCCCCTCATTGTCTAACACCCTGTCCTCTCACGGGACCCCCTAGAGCTTCCCATGATCCGGCAACTAAAGAGTCAATTCCCTGCACACTGTGGATGGTGTGTGTGGGGGGTGTATGACCGATGTCCCTTCTGATGGCCAGCGCCCTTGCTGTGCCTGTTGTTAGACGTTTTGACTGTCACCCCCAGTTATCGGCAACATAAACGGACCGTGGTTCATTTAAGCAAAGGAGAACTGAGGATAGCTCTGGGGGGCTCCAAAACTGATGTGGAGGCTGAAGGACCAGATTCTAGAATGGTTGCAGGGTCAGGGGCCCAACAGGTATCCTCAGATTAGGATGCTTTGAGGTGGTTTAAGAAAGGGACCATTTACAAAGTCCCTGTAGGGTGTTAGCAGCCCAGGCCCGAAGGGGCAAAGCCAGGGAGTAGTTGGCAGCCCAGGGAGTTGTATGAAGGCTGTGGGCGGGAACTGTGACCTTCAGCTCAGCAAGCCTGGGGACTGGGGTCCCGATCTCTCTCTCCTTCCCTCCCATCTCCGGCAGGGCTTCCTACTGTGTAGGAAGCCGGAGGACAGGGAGCCTGTTGATGGAATCCACAGAAAGGTGGGAAAGGACAGAGACGGACTTGGAGAAGCCAACAGAAGACATTCAGTCTCGCTGGGAAGGGGCAATTCTGATAGAGGACGCTGGGGCACTGGTGGGTAAGGGCGATGGATGTCAGTAGACCAAAGCCAATGTGTCCATTTGCACAGCCACGTTCACCGCAGCAAGGAGTCCGAGGTGGGAGGATCGCCAGAGGTCAGGAGTTTGGGACCAGCCTGGGCAACATAGTGAGACCCATTCCCACAAAAAAAATTTTAAAAATATTTAGCCAGGTTTGGTGGTGCACCTGTAGTCCCAACTACTTGGGAGGCTGAGACAGGAGTATAGCTTAAGCCAAGTGTTCAAGGCTGCAGTGAGCTATGAACATGCCCCTGCACTCCAGCTTGGGCCACAGAGCAAGACCCTGACTCTAAAAAGGAAGGAAATGCTGACACACGCTACAACATGGGTGACCCTGGACGAACCTTGAAGACATTATAAGTGAAATAAACCAGTCACAAAAATACAAATACTGTATGATTCCACTTATATGAGGTCCCTAGAGTAGTCAAATTCATAGAGACAGAAAATAAAACAGTGGTTTCCAAGGGTGGGGGAGGGGGGAATGGGAGTTATTGTTTAATGGAGACAGAGCTTCATGTTTGCAAGATGAGAGCAGTTCTATAGATGGATAGTTGTAATATGTGCACAACGTCGTGAATGTATTTAACAGTACTGAACTGTATACTTAAAAATGGTTAAGATGGTAAATTTTGTTATGTATATTTTACCACAATAAAAAAATGGAAAATAAAAACCACCTTACTGGGCTTGGTGGCTCACACCTGTAATCCTGGCAACTTGGGAGGCTGGAGGAAGGAGGATCGCTTGAGGCCAGGAGTTCGAGACCAGCCTGGGTAAAATAGTGAGACTCCATCTCTAAAAAAAGTAAAAACAATTAGCCGGGTATAGTGGCACATGCCTGTAGTCTTAGCTACTCGGGAGGTGGAAGAGGGAGGATTGCTTGAGCCCAGGAGTTCGAGGCTTCAGTGAGCTACAGTCACACCACTGCACTCCAGCCAGGGTGACAGAATGAGACCCTGTCTCTTAAAAAAAAACAAAAAACCCGATGTGTCCACTGTGATATTGACATCACACGATATTGATTGTGTTGCTGTCCTTAAGCTGAGCTGCTGCGTTGCACAGCTTACGTGGGCACCATGCAAATATACACAGTGTAGACGGTGCCCTCGGCAGAGGGACAGCATGGCGGCCCTGGCCTAACCCTATGGACCACAGGGAAGGGGTGGCCATTCTGACCTTGCTGACCCCAGTGACCTCTTACCCACATCTATAACCTTGTCCACAGTGATGTGGTGGGTGCTCACCGTGTGGACCATAGTACCCCACCACTGACCCCGATTCTCCTGCGCCAGGTCTTCTGGGCCATCGGGACGGTGTTCGAGGTCCTCCTGGCGGTGTTCGTGATGCCCAGCCTGGGCTGGCGTTGGCTGCTCATCCTCTCGGCTGTCCCGCTCCTCCTCTTCGCTGTGCTGTGTTTCGTAGGTATCCTTTAAGAGATCTCAGCCTGTGCTAACGGCCACCCACTGAAGTCTGTATTTTGGCGGGGAGGGGATGGAGAAGGACACCAAGCCACTTTTTGAGATATTTTTTCTAAATAAGGAAACAAGACAAGGGAGCAAGGCCTGGGGTAGCCCCAGGGTGCGGTGTTAGATTTCCTCCAGACACTTCTGGGATGTTTTCTGGGGAGATAGCTGGGGGCGAAGGGATCCATTGGCCCCATCGGTGCAAGGTCTACACTTAAAGTGACTGGATTGGATTAGTTGGGACTCTTAAGTTGCAAGTGACAGAAATCCAATTCAAGCTGGCTTGAGTGAAAGAGAGGGATAAATGCATCACAGAGGATTACACTGGCTTCAGGTATGGCTGGATCCAGAAGTTTAAATGATCTCCCCATCTCAGCTCTGCATAAACCACGCCCCTAGTGAGATCATCCTTTCATGTGCACACGCATGAAACGCGTTATAGCCAGTGGGCACCTGTATGGCTGTAGATGGGGCGTTCTCATGCATGGTAAATACTACAATAATTCCTGCCAATGACAATAGGTGTTAATAACTATTGAGCTTTACTATGTGGCGGGCTCTGTGCCAGGCTCAGAGAAGTCTAGTCATTGCACAGGGTCACACAATCAATATAATAAATGGCAGAGCCGGGATTTGAAGTCGGGTCTCTGAGTCCACACATAGATAAGGGCGTGTGGCTGGGAGCGAGTGTTCTGTTCCACCCTAACCAGCCTTCCATGGGTTTCCTGTCCTCCTCAGTGGCTGCCAGAGAGTGCGAGGTACGATGTGCTGTCTGGGAACCAGGAAAAGGCAATCGCCACCTTAAAGAGAATAGCGACAGAAAACGGAGCTCCCATGCCACTGGGGAAACTCATCATCTCCAGACAGGTCAGTTCCGGGAGCCGCGACTGCGGCGTGCACGTCTCACGTCGGTGTGCGTCCAGGGGGCGTGCGCGCTGGGGATGGGGCGGTGAGCGCATGTACCCAGGGTGGGGTGCGTGCGTGCGTGCGTGCGTGCGTGTGTGTGTGTGTGTGTGTGTGTGTGTGTACGTACGTACATGGAGCAGGTGGGGACACAGTAGGCAGGACCTGCACAGGGAATTCAGCAACTCCAATCCGTATTTTTATTGTCAAGCTCTAAATGCGCTCCCTGGAGCATTTAGCCAGTGATTAGAGAAATGTGACATCTACTAATGGATCCTGTAACCACTCCTGCCTTGGTTGCACCTTTCGGCACCGATGATGTGTGACTAGCAAATGTGACAGATCGGCGAAAGGTGACAATCAAACCACATTGGAACGTAGACCCGGGGGATCAAACCACACCCGCCGCAGATGTTCCTGATGGTTGGTGCATCGGTCCCCAGGAAGGCCCGCAGGGGTCCATCGTGGTGAGACTCCAGGAGCGCCTGCTCCACGTTGGCGCTGGCGTTGCGCACGTGGGAAGGAGGGCTGCAGATCTGAGGCTGTAGTCCCTGCTCTCGAGAGTCATCCCAGCGGATTAGAGAAACGTGACAAATACCCTTAAGCAGACAACAGAACCCTACAGGGCAATTATCTTTTAAAATAAAATTATATTTCTGGTTCTGTATTATGCAAGGAGAACTGAATGGCATTTCAGCAGATGGGGAGGAGGTATTGAGCACGGTCTGACAACATAGAGGCCGGGGGACATGCCCCCAAATCTACCTAGGGAACCACGGGGGCGGGGCAGGGGTGCAGCCTCCAGGACGTGCAGGAGGCCCATTTGTTGCCTTTGGAGAGAGACCTGTCGCGTGGATGGAGAAAGTACATAGCGGTTTCAGATGTGCGTCCCAGGGCGGAAGCGCCAGTTGGGGGTGTCACTTTGGAGAGGTAGCCAGTAGCAGGGTTCTGTTTATCTGAGGGTGGCAGACGGACCAGCGGGGGCGCTGCAGCCAGGGACATTGAGGCCTACAGGGAGAGAGCTCACCTCCCTCGCAGTGGCCCAGGATGGCTCCAAGGAGGTCGTAAATCCGAGACAAGCAAGAAGAGGAGAGGCCGGGCACGGTGGCTCACGCCTGTAATCCTAACACTCTGGGAGGCCGAGGCGGGCAGATTGTTTGAGCTCAGGAGTTCGAGACCAGCCTGAGCAAGAGCGAGACCTCGTCTCTACCAAAAATAGAAAGAAATTAATCGGACAGCTAAAAATATAGAGAAAAAATTAGCCGGGCATGGTGACGCATGCCTGTAGTCCCAGCTACTCGGGAGG
>CAUYSK010089484.1:0-10414 GCA_963575035.1 Avahi laniger
TCATCTGGAGGGCAGTGAGCAGATAGCACACTCAAATTGGATAGTTTGAAGGGAATTTAAGAAAGGTACTCTGTGGAAAGCAATATGACAATACCTTAAAGAGATACAAGTAGAACTACTGTGTGATCCATTACTGGGCATCTACCCAAAGGAACAAAAGACATTCCAAAAAACAGACATCTGTACTAGAATGTTGATAGCAGCACAATTTATAATTACAAAGATGTGGAACAATACAAGTGCCTATCAATATGAGAGTGGATTAATAAAATGTGGTATATGTATACCATGGAGTTCCACTCAGCCACAAAAAAGCACCTCTTGTATTATCCTGGAGAGATCTGGAACCTATGCTACTAAGTGAAATATCACAAGAATGGAAAAATAAGCACCACATATACTCATCATCAAATAGGTATTAACTGATCAACACTTATATGCACATATAATAGTAACATTCATCAGATGTCGGGCAGGTGCAGGGGACGGAAGGGATGGGTATATTCACACCTAATGGGTGAGGTGTGCACCATCTGAGTGATGGATACTCTTGAAGCTCTGACTTGGGTGGAGCAAAGACAATATATGTAACCTAAACATTTGTACCCCCGTAATATGCTGAAATTTTTAAAAAATACAGGGTGTTACAATTATTAATGACATGATCGGAGACCTTGGCTTAGTAGCATCTAACGTCTTCATACTTCAAAAATTTCCATTATGAATTCATGTTCATCCTTTTTAGTCCATTATCTGTTGCTTATAACAGGATTCCTAAAACTATTTTTTATAAAGAAAAGGAATTTATTTCTTATGGTTATGAAACCTGGAAAGTTCCAGGTTGAGTGGCCACATCTGGTGAGGACATTCTTGTTGGTGGGGATTCTCTGCAGAGTCTCAAGGGGGCACAGGGATCACATGGTGAGGAGGGCGAGCATGTTTGCTTAGGGCTCTCTGCCTTTTCTTATAAAGCCACCAGTTCCATTCCCATGATCACCCATTAATCCACGAATGGATTAATCAATTCATGAGGGCAGAAGCCTTCACGAACTAATAACTTCTTAAAAGCCCCACCTCTCAATACTGCCACATTGAGGATTAAGTTTCAACACGAGTTTTAGAGGGAATATTTAAACCATAGCACTACCAAATAATATGGATATTTGTCTTTAAATATAGTCAAACAGTCTAATTAGACTACATAGCCCAACAAAGGTCCTTCCTCGAAAAGAAGTCCTATTTTACTATCACACTGCAAATATTCTAAGACAGAAATCAACTTTTAAAGTGTGTATATATACCTACGTATTTATAACACAGATGATAATCACCTTAATTTGCATAGTGCTTTATGTTTTGCAAAGAGTTTGATATACATTTTCTCATTCGATGGATGTTATTTTATTTCCTTTTCATGATACCACTTTTAAGTTGGGAAAAAAGAGGTTTAAAGAAACCATATCCAATAACAACCAACATAGGCCCAGATTTTCTGATCCCAGATTCACTGTTCTTTTTCATTCTGTAAGCCACACACAATAGAAGGACCCTCTCAGGTCAGTGAGCAGAAGCGCCCCTTTTGTAGTCTTCATCCACAATTTTGGATACTTCCTCTCCTCTTCTGTGTCATTTCAGGCTTCCTCAGTCTCTTCTGACAAACGGCTTCACCCATAGATATATGAATGGATGGTATTAGGACAAAGATAAAATCCTGGTCATAGGACTTTACGTATGAATACCATCCTGGATATTTCAAGGCTTTATGGCAGATTGGAGTCTTCCTGGCATGTGTCAACTCACAGAGATTTAAGAGGCTTTCACTTATCCTGTGTAAGCAGGCCCACCTTGAAATTTTGTATGTTGTTCTCACCTCACCTTGCTCTATTTCCATGTGAGTTCCCATTGATTTGGGAAGGTTTTCATTTGGAATACGCATGCATAAAGAAGAAACAGTCCCTGGCATGATCTCTACCCACAGTGTCCACTGTGGCAATGGGTCCCCTAATCCTCAGATGGCTGTCCCCTACCCTCCTTCTCATGAGAATACAAGTTGCTCAATCGCCTGGCACCTTTAATCAGTCCCCTTGAATCCATCCTACATTCCACTCATACACACCTGCCCGCGGATTTGGGAATGTTCTGTGCTTTTGCCTTGCTGCTGTGCATATGCTGTTTTAAATCTGGAAAGTGTTTTTCTTCATCCTTCTTTAAAAATTTCTGCCTTTAATAATCCTTCAAGATTCAACTCCTGTTTTCACCATGCTCCTCTAGGCTGGATGAGTCCCTTCTCTCTGTACGCTCATATTGCCCCTGTGTAGGCAGCTTGGTCATAACGCTTATCATGTAATTTTTTCTTCACTTACCCACATCCTCTGCCCATGTCCCTCACCCAAAGGAACTGGGAGTCTGACCATGGGGAGCTCTTTTTCTGTGTCTCTGGCCCTCCACAAATAGTTTGTGAACAAATGGAAGAAAGAAGAGCGAATGAATAAATTTACTGAATGCAGAATCCAATTTAAAGAGGATCAAAGATGAGCGCTCCAGAATTTGGGCCTTTGAAAGGAGAAATCAACTGGAGTATGCTGGAGAATCTTCAGAACAGTTTTGTGGTCACAGGGGTGGGGCCAGGAGATTATAGTTATGTTAAATATAATTTATGATTTCTACAACTTGTCTGAATGATGTCGTGTTTTGTTTTATTCTGTTTTTAAATCCATGTTTTCGTTTTCAGTAAATGATTCTACTTAGTTTGTGGCTGGGGGCTAACTAAAATACGAACTAGTAGAACAACACAGAATGGGCTGTGTTTCTGACAAGTTGCTGCGGTGGATTTTTTGAGAGAGGAGAGTTGGAAAATATCTTATAGCTACAGAAAATAGTAAAATTTGAGTATAGGATGGGAGTAAACTGCTAAGAAGTATCTTTGAGTAGCAGAGGCTAAACTCCAGGAATCCTTTTGAGGAAAAGTAATATCCTTTCCCTTTAAATATGTTTCCACTCTGACCCCAAGTTCAACTTTAGTTGTTCTTTTTCTTTTTAATAGTCAGATAAATACCAGAACAGTCTATTCCACTCAAATACTGACTTGGGCAAAAGGAATTTTTTTTTTTATTGAATAATCATTAAAAATAATGGAAAAGAATTGCTTTCAAATAATAGGCAGGGGAAACATCAGCTTCTTAAAATAATGCTCATTCTTCTCTAAAAGAAATTACGGTATTTATCAATCATTGAAAGGCTTATAGTAATATTTCTGAACTTGAAGTATGTCCTGAGATTAAAGCATATAATCCAGTCATTCATTCTTGCTATTCATTCAATAGATATTTAAGTGCCTACCGTATGCTAAACACTTTTTCAACAAAAGTATACACAGAATATTGCTGAACACAAGTAATATATTACCACTAATGCTCAACAACTTAAAGTATCATCATGAAAACTAGAAAACACATTTTTGATAGCCCTGTGGATTGTATCCAATGAACCCAAAGTAACAGTGGGAACATTGTGGTATAGGACAGTAATGACCACCTGTGAAAATATTTTAGCTTTTGCTCGTGGAATCGCAAACTCATCCACCGAACCCATCTTAATTCTGACATTTGTTCATGGCTTTAAATTGGCAGAAATCTAATTTTCTTCCCCTCAAGAGCAAATGTCAGCATATTCGTCACCTTGCATCTTTGAATGGAAATAGAGTGGAATTTGATGATTTTGAGGGGAGAAAGTGATGCTTCTGGCACATAAGGGAGTTAAGTTTAAGTTTGGCTACCAAGTTTCTTCTACTTTAATATAGATTGTAAACACTTATAACTGAAAAGAAACCAAGGCAATGTGAAATGATCCCAATTGTCCTGACCTAAATGCTATCCATATTTATTTTTTAATTGACAAATGAAAAATGGATACATTTATGGCATATAGTGTGATGTTTTGATACATATATATATATAAACACACACACATATTGTGGAATGATTAAATCAAGTTAATTAACACATTCATCATTTTACATCCTTATCATTTTTGTGATGAGAACATTAAAAATCTACTCTCAGCAATTTTCAAGTATATATCATTATTAACGATAGTCATCATGCTGTACAATAGATCTCTAGAACTTATTCCTCCTGTCTGACTGAAACATTGTATTTCCAGACCTCCTCTGGTGATATACAAAGGCCTTAAGACCATTGTTCTAGCCTGGCATTAATGTGATAATTGAGATGGACCACCCAGCTGAAATCCCTCTGAGAAGCCCCCAGAAGCCACACATCATGGGCTCAGCAACTCTGTCAATCATTCAGGCAGATGAACTTGCTCCACTCCTGTGAAGATGCACATTTCAGAGCCATGTCTACACCACACTGCTTTATACAAAACGTTAATTAGTGTAGTCTTGGCAGCCAATAAGAATGAAAGGTAGTCAATGCATCCACAAGTCTGTTGTTAAGAGTTTATTATGTGTTGATCACTTTCCTGAATGATTGATTCCATTTATTAATTCCATAGACACTCCCCCTCAACATCGCTGTAAGCAAAAAAGGGAAAGGCAATGAACAAGGAAAATAATACTTATCTTCTCTTAAAGGTACAGACATAAACATAGCATTTTTTTCTCTTCGTTGCAGCTGATAATGCTACCAAACATACCTGACCAGTTCTTAAGATAGGTTTTGAAGAAACTTCTTGCAATTTTCATCTTACTTACTATGAAGGCTAGAATTGTGCAGAATATTTTGTTTCATAACTAGGAAAAGGTATCTGAGGCGTTTAATGATCCTCTTGTCTAAAGAATATCCTCAATATAATAATGTCCCTTAATATTTATTGAAAAGACCCCAACTTTCCTTTTGAATTAGGTATAACTCATGGATATTCTTAGTCTGAAAAATTAGTCAGAGGCCAAGGGACACACTCTGAAATACTTTTGTTCTTCTTCTTATCTTTGAAGAGTTTTGTTATAACTCCATTAACTGTCCAGTGAAGGTTATATCTGTGAGGAAGATGGTTGCTTTTGAAAATAATTTCTAAAGAAGAAAATCACTTGCAAGAAACATCCATCCAAAGGAAAAGTTCTACTATTTTTAAGGCAACTAATTCACCACTTATCATAATTGTAGGTATCTGTTGCTAGGAACAAGCCAACCCAAAACTCAGCGGTTTAAAACACCATTTTATTTTCTCTGCAATTATATGGGTTGACTAAGCTCAGCTGGGTCTCGATGTAAATCAGCCGGCAGTTGGCCAGGGGCTCAGCTTTGGCCTTTGACCAGAGTGTCTATGTTTGGCCTTTCCATGTGGCTTGAGATTTTCACAGTATGGGTCTATATTCTGGAAGGGAGTGTTCCAAGAGCAAGCATTCCAACACAGAAGGCAGAAGCTTCTAGACTGCCTAAAGTGTAGACTTAAATTGGCAGAACAGTCACAGAGTCCTTCCAAATTTAAGAGAAAGGGATTCCACCTTTCAGTGTGGGTCATGATAAAGAACTTGTGCACATCTTTAATCTCTCAAAATCATCATTCTTATGTTTTTCTCAGTTTACTTTGGCCTGGTGAGAACATTTTCAAAGATTGGTACCTGTCAGTGGACCGTTGTTAGGAAATCACAGGTGGTCTAACTAACCTAAAAAGTCACTTCCAACTCATAAATTTATTCTTTTCTTAAAACAAGTAAAAATGAAACAGTTATCTACCTCCTTATACTTATTTGGCATCAACTACTCAGAGAGAAATTTATTTTAAGAACACTGTTCATCACTTACTCAACAAACATTTATTGTCTATTGCAGGCATGGTTGAGTGGTGGATATAGTGAATTGAGTCCACATAGATGCCCTGGCCAAGAAGAGCTTGTGTGAGTAGCTAAGTCTTTCCTTCAAAGGAAAATTCCCACGGGCAGCTTCTCTGGATGGGTGGGGGCAGAAACACTCGCTGGGGCTCCATATTTGCCCCCAGAAGTATCATAGCAATCATTTACTTCCTCATGCAAGGCTACAATGGTGCCCAGCTCTTTTCACAGGCCGCCCAGCAAAGCAAGAGAGCATCTGGTATTGCTATGTCATGAATAGGCTGTGGTATCTATGCAGTGAACTTGTCAGATTGGGCATGCGAAGATGAAGGAAAAATACTTTTATTTCCTCCCTTCTAAGTACACAATTTTCATTCAAGCTTATATTTCCCTCCCTATTCTAGAAAGTACTGAATTGTCCCACAGACCTCTACAATAGCCTAGAACATTTTCTAATGAAACTTATTCAGGCAAGGTAAAATAGCCATATCTTAAAATGACACTATACATTACTGCTGTCTCACAAATTTATTGTAATTGAGAAAAATAAACAAATACACACACACACACACACACTGTTAAGATATGTGATTCATTTATGGGCTCAATGATGAGTCGGTTTCATAGATGGATCAATACTACCAAATCCTCAGCTTGGTAAAAGCAAATTATACAATTGATCAGGAAGCTGTACAGTCAAGTCAAGTCCATCACTGACAGCTGAGCTTATCAGTGAGCCCACCATAGCCACCAATTGCTTGGCAATTAATTGGATCTCTCTGTGTCGATCCAATTACATCATTAAGAAATAACCAGACCAACCATTTTACAGTCTGGTTACTCCAGTTGTCTTAATGCCTGAATTGAATTGGGCTGCCCAGTGACCCCATCGATGGCTTCACAATTGGCCTGCAAATGATCAGGACAGCCAGTCATCCATGGCCAGTATAATTTCACTAATAAAGTGGAGCTGTCTACTCATATGCTACAGAAGCACTAACAGGATTGTTTTTACTATAAGGCATGGCCGCATCTGACACAAGGACATTTTCTGACAATTACACAGCCACATGCACATTTGACCAGCCTGCCCATAGCTTGAATAACTCTACCGCCTCCAGTATGGAAGCTGCAGTGTGATTGAAGACACAAATCCGATTAAGTAAATTGCAGTTGCAAACCAAGCATGTTGATAAATAGTTGGAAATTTTATGAATGTTGTGATGACTGCTATTTAATGTAAATCTTTTTTTTTTTTTCTGCTTTCAAAAGAAATAAATGACCATTTTCTTCCTTGGCTGACATGTTTGATCAAAGAATGGAATAAAAACATTGGAGAAGTAGTGCTTTTAAAAGCAATCTAGTCATTCTTGGACTATAAAACCAAAATTACAACCCCAGATTTTGCTGGCAGATGTGTCTGTTGAATGTGGCTCTTTTCTACGCAGCAGATATGGGTCTTGTTTTGCAAATATGATTTGCTTCACATAGACAGCTATGTACACGTGTGCACACACATACACCATGAAGAGTTCACCTGCTGCTATCTTACATTTTACTCTCTCTTTTTAATCAGCTCTATTTGAAAGGTGTGGATTTTAAAGCAGTCATTAGAGATATTTTATAGTTCACTTTTTCTTTATCATTAGCAATACTCTCTCAAATATTTATCCATGTTATCTCTAAATAAAACACACAGGCAAATATTTAGGAGGAATTTGTGAGAATTTTTAGAAGAGAAGCTAATGTGAGTAGGCTATAAGCCATTCTCTGCTACAATAGATTTTAACTAAGCAGTTTATTTGTAGGCGTTGTAGTGGAAATCAACATGCTGGCTGGTAGATGGCATATAAGAACATCAGCAGAGTCCTGTTTAATGAGCATTGCAGAACACAGGGAAATAAGTATAATTCAGCATGTAAATTGTCACTGAAGCAGATACTCCACCTCTTCCTCCCTTGTCTGCTATATCTCCTGTATTGTTTCCCACTTTGCAGCCCTTTCCTAATCTCTAAAATCTCCTTCTCTCCTCCCCCTATAAAAGGCCAGACTGAACATTCCATGTACTATTGATGGGTAATTCCAAATATGTATATAAAAATACAAGGCTGCTCTAACTATATAAATAGTAAATGGGGATCACTTAGTGAAATTAAATTACTTTCAACAATTTTATCTATTCCCTTATATGCAAAAGTGAGAAGTTCAATTTTTTTCTTTAAACCAGTTCTGTTACACTAAAAGATAACAGTAAATTGTACATTAACTTTTGTTATTGCTGCACAAATTCTTGTTAATAAATGTCATTTATGATTGCAAACATGGTATATTTTATAATTATTCCATAATGTATCCATGAAATTAATAAAGAGAAATTCAAAAGATTCCACAAAAAAGTGAGATCATGCAATATTTTTCATTCCGTATCTAGCTTATTTAAATTAGCATAGTGTCCTTCAGTTTCATCCGTGTTGTAGCAAATGGCAGGATCTCCTTCCATTTTAAGGCTGAATAATATTTCATATACAGCACATTTTCTTTATCCATTAATTCATCAATAGACACTTAGGTTCCTTCCATATCCTAGCTATTGTGAATAATGCTGCAATGGACATGGGAATCCAGTTATCTTTACGAGGTGGTGATCTTACCTACTTTGGGTATATAACCAGAAGGAGGACTACTGGATCACATGGTACTGAAGAGCTGGTTTTTGAATTCTTGTTTCTCCAATTATCAATTGTGTAATAACTTCACAACTTTGACTTCATTTGTCCAGTAAATATTTGCTGAACATTGTACCAGCTGCTAGGAGTGCATAACTGAAAAAAGCCACAGTTCCTGACTTCTCACTGGGAGAAGCAAACAAGTTGACAATTGCTATCATAGAGTGTGGTCAGTGCTGTGCAGAATCTATTAGCACAGGGCGCTGGCTCCCAGAGCATAAGTGATCCTAAAACCAGTCTTGGGGGTGGGGGAGCCAGAAAAAGCCACCAGAGGATGAGACAAAACATGCAATCTGAGTTCTGAAGGATGAGCAGGACTTTACCAAGGAATGAAGGAGGAGAGAGGAGACCCTGATGTGAAAATCCTTAGGGAAAAAGAAAGCATAGCTCTTTGGGGAAGAACAAGTGATTCCATAGTTAATTATAATAGGTCCATCCATGAATACTATGAAAACTTATACACACACAAACTAGAAAACCTAGAGGAAATGGATAAATTCCTGGAAATATAACCTCTCAATCCTGAGTCAGAAAGAAATAGAAATCCTGAACAGACCAATAATGAGCAACAACATTGAATCAGTAATAAAAAATCTCCCAACAATCAAAAGCCTCAGATCAACCAGATTCACAGCTGATCATAATATAGCAAATCAGGGAGTGAAGCCATAGTTAAGTTTAAAATAATTATATATTCAGCACTAACTGCTCAAAAAAATCAGGATTTAAGAATAAAACATGGAAACCAAAAAAAAAAAAAATCACCTTATTGGGACTCTGAAGGGTGGTTTGGAAGGGATGGTGGTGGCAAGAATACAGGCAGAGTGATTATTTAGGAGGGTGGGGCAGTGATCCAGAAAAGATATGATGGTGGCCAAATTAAGATATTGTCACTGCGGATGGAGAGAAGAACACAGATGTCAGAAGCATTAAGGAGGAGGAATGCACAGAACTTGTTTAGATACAGGCCATGTTGAAGAATGCAGTGTCAGAAGTGAGGTTTGGGTTTTAGCTTTGGCATAGTGTGTTGTAGTGTCATTCGATACTATTCAAATCTAAATAACACGAGTTTCAGGAGATAGTACCACTTTTCACAATGTGCCACAGCAAAACTGTGCACTGAAAAAATAACTTTTGGGTGGGTACATCCAGGGGTGCTGATCAAATATGAGTGTCTATTATTTTTTACATGAACCTCAGAACGATGTTCTAAGAAAGGAAGAGTGGGACATTCCAAATAAACACAGCTTATCTCTTTCATTCTTATCCCTGAGTAATAAGCTTTAAAAATTGGTTTGAAGAAAAAATTTTACTAGAAATCTGTCTTTGCTTTGATTAAAAGAGAATTGAATGCTTGGCATACCCCCTCTTCAGCTGACTTTGTGGCTTTACTGTGTGGTGAGGATAAGCAGATCAAACACCAACCAATAAAAGTTCTATAACAAGAAATGTTAATTGAGCCCACAACATGTGAGAAGAATCTTGGGAATTTACAAAGGCTCAGCCTCTGCTTTCAATGAATTTCCTTAGATTAGGTAATGAGCATTGTTTTTCTGTGAGTGGACAAGCAGGTATTGAATACTCACTGACAGGAGACATGGCACCTCATTTAAGCCATTGAATTAGACAAGTTCCTACCATCAGAGTTCATCAGTTTATCACGGTCAGAGTTTTTTTTTTTTTTATTTCAGCATATTATCGGGGTACAAATGTTTAGGTTACATATGTTGCCCTTGCCCCCCCCTCCCCTCCTAAGTCCGAGTTTCAAATATGTCCATCCTTCGGGTGGTGCACATTGCACTCTTTGTGTATGCATATACCCGTCCCCTCCTCCCTCCTCCCCCCTCCCCCCTCCCCAACATCCAATAGACGATCAGAATTTTAAGCGCTTCTA